>JAJLRB010000866.1:0-48423 GCA_020976825.1 Odocoileus hemionus | reverse complement strand
CCCCTTTTTTACTTCCCCTTTTTAACCCCCAAAAATTATGTTTAAACCCATCTAATTTTTAAATTATTTCCCAACATGGAATACCAAAAAATTTTTAACCCCATTTTTTACCCCCAAATACCTTTATGACCCAAAAAATTTTTTTAATTTTCCCTTTAAACTGCATCCCAACCCTTTGACATCAACCACCTTTTTAAGGCATCAAATTAATTTTCACAAACCCCTTCCCCTGTTAAACCCAAATTTTAAAACAAAAACTTGAACTTTAGCCAAAATATGACATCATTCCAGTATCTCCTATTCATATTTTTTTTACCCAAACATGATTTTCTGGTTTTAAACTCTTTCCATTTATACAACCCTTTTTATTTTTACTCACACCCCCGTTTGGGTTTTTAAAAAACTTTAACAAACCCCTTTTAGGATGACACCACTTTTTTACCCATAACTAGCATCACTCCAATTATTATTTCCCACTTATTGCATCCAAATTAATGGGCCCCCCAATTACTATTCCCCCATTTTATTTGCATCTTCACATCAAATTTCAACCACCCTTTTTTTCCCACCCATATTTAAACCCCTGGGATTCTATCTACACTTGATGAATCACACCAACAAAAAATTTTTTCCTATTCACCCCTTGTTAGAAAACCCCTTGCCCCAACCCAAATATAAAAGAAAACCCCCATTTGGCTCACCCAAAATTATGTTGCCAAACAGGATAAAAAATACACAAACTTTTTCATCACACCTTTATAAAACCCCCGGTTTTTTAAACAAAAAAATAATAAAACCCCTTTTTCAGGGCACACTTAATGACACAACAATATTGATCACCCAAGTTTTGTGCAAACAACCCTGACACACATTTTTATCATGACCTTTTTCATAATAAAACAAATTTGTAAGTAAAGGGGGCCCAAAAGAATCAACAATTTAAACATCACACACACTTTTTGAATCAAAATCTATTACATCACAAAACCATTTTTGAACAATTCTATATACATACACATTTTTGACTCTCCCCTAAAAATTTAAACCCACCATTTATTTCCCCTCCCCTATTTCGAATTTAAAACCCTTAAATTTTCCCAAACACACCGTTAAAACAAACAAACCATTAATTAAATAAAAACTGTTAAAGGGATAACCTTTAAGTTTTAAAAACCCCAAATGTATGTAGGCACCCCCTATAATGTTAAACAAATTTATGTACACACCACCCATGACAAATTCTTTTTTTCCCCCTTTTTTTACATAAACCCCTTTTTATTGAACACATCTCTTCCATTTACACCCTTTAAATCATATAACCCCCTTGTAATGTACCCCACAAAATTATGACAATTAACCCAAATTTAATCCCCCACCTTTTTATGAATAACCCCCCTATGAATCACCCCCACTTTTATGTTCCCATATATGATCCCACCCCTTCCTGGGGGATTACAGTATATTTTATACCCCCGCATTATTGGGGGGGATTTTAAACCCACGTATGTTTTTTAATTTTTACCTCCCCCTTTTTGACTCACAATCTTATTTGAAACAAGTTTTTCATGACACCCCCCCAATGTTAGCACACAACATTTTTGACAAACCATTAATTTGACAAGACACTATAGCAAACAAAATACTAGTTTAAAAAATATCATAAAAAAATTTTATGAATGGAACACTTTAAAACGTACCCGATTCATGGCACATACTACGTTTAGGCATATATCCACTAATAGTTCCACCCACTGTGTGTTAATCACAAGCTCTATGCTTCTTAAACCCTTTTATCTGCCATAATCCCCTTTTAAATTTATCCACCACTTTGTCGACGCCATCACACCCAAATGTAAGAGATCACAGGTTAAATGATGCCATAAATGCACTACACATGAAACATAACCACACTCAACACAATCCTAATTTTATGACATCCGCACTTTATTTTTTCACAATTTTATACGATATGACATTTATCTATGCGATGAATCACGTACTATATAGTAAATCAAAAAGATTTTTTGACATCACAAACCCCCAAAATTTTTTTTTAAATTTACACCTTTTTTAAAAAAAACCTTGGTACTTCACAACCCATATCTGACCTACAAATTTTAACTGGTCATCAACCCTTTAATAAAACCCCCTGTATGTATGAATCACCTCCATATATGTATGAAATCTTGTTAATCCTTTGGTAAATCCACCCTTTTTTTATCAACCCTTTTTATGAAACCTTCACTAATTTGACTCACAAAGATTGTGTCGTCACCCCAAATCTTTCAATTACAACCTATATATATATGATATTCATAAAATTTTACATTTAAATTTTCAAAAATTTACATCCACCAAACTGTTTCTCCCAACCTTTGGGTTCTAAACCTTTGGGCCTTTTTTCTTTTTTCCTTAAGGCACAAAACTCTTTATAGAGAAAAACCTTTTAAATGTCCACCATTTAAAAAACCCAACCCTATTAAAAAACCCCCACTTATTTTCCCCCAAAAATTATAATTCACACCCCTTTTTTGTGGGCATCCACCCCCTTTTGTTTAAAATATTCCCCCTTAACTCAATCTACTGCTTAAAGCTTTTACCACTGTAAAAACCTAAAACCATTTTTTCCCCCTAGTATGGGGGAAATTTTTTCCCAAAATTCATCACACAAAAAAAAATTTTTCTCCACCACTTTTACCAGTCACACCCATCTTTTTGCCCCTTCGCTTTTGGGATCCCCCTTTTAAGGCATCGCACCTAAAAACTCAACCCCATTCTGGGGGTCAACCAAATTTTTGAATCAACCCCCCCGTATCTTGATCATCCTTATTGATGACACCAATGTATTAAAACTAGCCTATTTTAAAACCTTTTTTTTCAAAACTTTTTTTACCCACAACCCTGTATTTTGGTTTTTAACCCCTTTTTCTTAAAACCCCCATAATCCCCCCCTTTTTGGCCCTAAAAAACTTTTTTGAAGGGATCAAACCCTTTTATTTCAAAACCACATTTTTTACTTGCACCGTACCTGGCACCCCAAATAATTGATTACCCTGTACCTGGTTTATCACAACCAAATGAATCTGAACCAATACGTTAACCCACCTTTTATTTACACTTACAATATCAAAACCTCCATTTTTTTACCCCCCATTAAGTTCCATTTCCCATGGGATTCTGGCATCCCCAAAAATGGAAAACAAACTGCCCCCCCCAAAGTTATATCCCCCCACCCCCTTGAGTAACCACCCTTTTGTTTCCCCAAAAAAAGATAAGAAAACACCCCCTTTTTTGGACGAAAATACACAATTATTATGACACCATAATAATAAAAACCCAACTTTTGAATCACCCCTTTAACCTCCCCCTTTTTAAAAAAAATTTTTTTATCAACTATTTTCTTTCATGACAAAACAAATTTTTTACCCTGCTTTTAAAAAAAAATTTTTTGCATCAGCCCCTATTTGCCATCAAAAAACCTTTTATTTATTTACCTTTATGATTAAAAAAAATATGTAATAGACACACACCATATACATCAACCATTCTAATGACATCACATTCAATTTAGAAATCAAAACTATTTTGGGCATCAAAAACACTCATCATCATTGTTTTCATATCACCAAAATTTATGAACCCCCCTTTAAGGGCACAACCCTCCACTGTCCCCCCACATTCCCCGGGTTTGTTAATCCACTTTTTTTAATAAAAAAACCTGTAAAGAAAACAACCCTTATTGACGTTAATCCCTAATTTTCGTGGGAAAACCCCCTCATTTTAACACCTTTTTTAAAACCCACTTAAAATTTTACAACAAAATTTGTAAATTTTTAAACACACCCCCGTTATGACATAAACCACTTATAGTACACACATTTTTTTTTCTACTACACCCTTTTTTTTAAACCCCCCTCTGTATGTTCACCAAATAAAAACCCCCTTTATGTATAAACCCCCCCCCCTTAGCTTTAAAATGAAACCCCCCACTTGTTATATCAACCACTTATGATACACCCCTTTTTTGTCAACCCTTTTGCCCTCCATCCCCTTTTTTTGGGCAATTTTTTTAAAAAAACACACCCCTTTTTATTTAAACCCCCTTATTTGACATCCGGATAATTTGAAAACACCACTTTTTACACCAACTTATTATAAACATGCAATTTTTATGAACCCCAAACCCCCTGCATGCATCAAAACTTAGGACATCAACCCCTTAATTTACAAAAACCTTATGTTTTCCAACTATCGTAAAAAAAACCGCTTTATAAAAAACCCCCCTTCCCCAGCATCCAAATATTTAGGACTTTTCCCCTAATGTTCCTTCAAAAACCCCCCACCCCCCCTTTTGTTTTTGTAAAAGAAATAAAACCCTGTCTAGTCTTCTTTTTTTTTAAAAAAAAAAAAACCCCGTCTTTCTTTTACATCCACTTTCCCCAAAAAATCACCCCCCATTTGTCCCGCATAAAACAAACCCCAAACCCTTTTTAAAAAAGATCAAAAAAGGTTCAAATTAGCCCTCAAACACTAAAAATAAAAACCCACTTATGACCCCAAACCCAATATTTTGCTCACACCCCCTTTTATGAATCACACCTTTTTAAAAATGACTTTTTTCCGTTATCCAATACTAAATTTTCTACATCAAAAAATACCTTTTTTCTACCACCACCTTTTCATTATTATTTAATGCACACCCTTTTTTAGAACAAACCAGGGATTAGAACCCCAAAAACCCCAAAACCGACTGGCTCAACAAATATAATTTTTTTTTAACCCATGTATTTTGCATAAACCCCCCTATAAAAATTTGTTAACCTAGGAACCCTTTTTAACCCCCAAAAATTTTTTTCTCACTTCCCAAATTTTTTACCCTCACACAACTATTTCTAAAAAAAAAAAAAAAAAAAAAAAAAAAAAAAAAAAAAAAAAAAAAAAAAAAAAAAAAAAAAAAAAAAAAAAAAAAAAAAAAAAAAAAAAAAAAAAAAAAAAAAAAAAAAAAAAAAAAAAAAAAAAAAAAAAAAAAAAAAAAAAAAAAAAAAAAAAAAAAAAAAAAAAAAAAAAAAAAAAAAAAAAAAAAAAAAAAAAAAAAAAAAAAAAAAAAAAAAAAAAAAAAAAAAAAAAAAAAAAAAAAAAAAAAAAAAAAAAAAAAAAAAAAAAAAAAAAAAAAAAAAAAAAAAAAAAAAAAAAAAAAAAAAAAAAAAAAAAAAAAAAAAAAAAAAAAAAAAAAAAAAAAAAAAAAAAAAAAAAAAAAAAAAAAAAAAAAAAAAAAAAAAAAAAAAAAAAAAAAAAAAAAAAAAAAAAAAAAAAAAAAAAAAAAAAAAAAAAAAAAAAAAAAAAAAAAAAAAAAAAAAAAAAAAAAAAAAAAAAAAAAAAAAAAAAAAAAAAAAAAAAAAAAAAAAAAAAAAAAAAAAAAAAAAAAAAAAAAAAAAAAAAAAAAAAAAAAAAAAAAAAAAAAAAAAAAAAAAAAAAAAAAAAAAAAAAAAAAAAAAAAAAAAAAAAAAAAAAAAAAAAAAAAAAAAAAAAAAAAAAAAAAAAAAAAAAAAAAAAAAAAAAAAAAAAAAAAAAAAAAAAAAAAAAAAAAAAAAAAAAAAAAAAAAAAAAAAAAAAAAAAAAAAAAAAAAAAAAAAAAAAAAAAAAAAAAAAAAAAAAAAAAAAAAAAAAAAAAAAAAAAAAAAAAAAAAAAAAAAAAAAAAAAAAAAAAAAAAAAAAAAAAAAAAAAAAAAAAAAAAAAAAAAAAAAAAAAAAAAAAAAAAAAAAAAAAAAAAAAAAAAAAAAAAAAAAAAAAAAAAAAAAAAAAAAAAAAAAAAAAAAAAAAAAAAAAAAAAAAAAAAAAAAAAAAAAAAAAAAAAAAAAAAAAAAAAAAAAAAAAAAAAAAAAAAAAAAAAAAAAAAAAAAAAAAAAAAAAAAAAAAAAAAAAAAAAAAAAAAAAAAAAAAAAAAAAAAAAAAAAAAAAAAAAAAAAAAAAAAAAAAAAAAAAAAAAAAAAAAAAAAAAAAAAAAAAAAAAAAAAAAAAAAAAAAAAAAAAAAAAAAAAAAAAAAAAAAAAAAAAAAAAAAAAAAAAAAAAAAAAAAAAAAAAAAAAAAAAAAAAAAAAAAAAAAAAAAAAAAAAAAAAAAAAAAAAAAAAAAAAAAAAAAAAAAAAAAAAAAAAAAAAAAAAAAAAAAAAAAAAAAAAAAAAAAAAAAAAAAAAAAAAAAAAAAAAAAAAAAAAAAAAAAAAAAAAAAAAAAAAAAAAAAAAAAAAAAAAAAAAAAAAAAAAAAAAAAAAAAAAAAAAAAAAAAAAAAAAAAAAAAAAAAAAAAAAAAAAAAAAAAAAAAAAAAAAAAAAAAAAAAAAAAAAAAAAAAAAAAAAAAAAAAAAAAAAAAAAAAAAAAAAAAAAAAAAAAAAAAAAAAAAAAAAAAAAAAAAAAAAAAAAAAAAAAAAAAAAAAAAAAAAAAAAAAAAAAAAAAAAAAAAAAAAAAAAAAAAAAAAAAAAAAAAAAAAAAAAAAAAAAAAAAAAAAAAAAAAAAAAAAAAAAAAAAAAAAAAAAAAAAAAAAAAAAAAAAAAAAAAAAAAAAAAAAACCACATCCAGTATGTAGGCAAAAATATTCCCATACAGTACATCACAGCAAATAATCCTTGCTTCACACCGACTGTATTTACCACTCACACCTACTCTTGTTGACCCCTAAAACTGCTAGTCAGCATTTTGCCCCTTGAAGACATCGCATCCTCACATTACGACATCAAACCACCCTTTCTAAAAGGCATCACGCACAATATAATTGACACATACCCCCAGTATTTTTCTGTCATCACATCCATTATTTATGAATCACAAAAGTGTTAATTTTGGGTTCATGCCATATTATACATCAAACCATTTATCAAAACCTATTCACTAGTTTTTTTTCCTCACAACACTTTATCTTCTGTGTTTCACACCCACCTTTCCATCTTATCACACCCTTGTAGATACATCACACCCTGTTTGCGTACCATCATAAAAACTTTTGAAGGCATCACATCCACTTTTATGGGATACACCCATTTTTATGAATCGCATGCACTGTAACCCTGACATCACTCCGAATAATCTGAGGTTTTCATCCACTGTCCGTGTCATCACAACCACCTTTAAGATGATCCGACCAACTGTACTAGGATACACACCCATTTTATGTATGACATCTTAGGGACTATACAAACTTCGTAACACCCTTTGTGACTTCACACCCCTTACATCACGCTTACCCCCCCCTGGGATTCTGGATCAGGGCACTATAGATTAATCACAACATGACAACACAAATGTTAAACTGCCCTTCACCCATTGTATCTAGACTACTCCACTGTATGCTTGTCCCAACCCAGAGTACAAATAACCACCCCCCTCTGGGCGATATCACCACACTCAAGTAGACAGCACATTCGGATAATAATGACATCAAAGCTTTTTGACATCACAGCCCTTTTTCATGCAACCACTGTGTATTTAACCATACAATATGATAACCAATATGCTTTAGACAATCAACCTCTAAACCTGACATCTCAACACTAATTTACATCACGCCACTGTATTTGTGCCCCAAAACAATAACACACTTTGTATCGTGTAAACCCTTTTTCGAGATATAAAAACAGTTTGTAACAGACGGGGCACTATGACATCATACACTTTACATACATACTTCACACTTTAATAATCAATATCTATAACATCACAAACACTGCATTCTACATCAGATCCCCTCTAATACACACAACCACTTTATGCTATCACCCCTATACATGACATCACAGCCCCTCCCTCTGTCCCCTCACATCCCTTGGTTTCTAATTTATATCCACTATATTTTAATAAACACACCGTTAAAAAAAATACAAAAACTCTATCTAAGTAAACCTCCAAATCTGTTAGTTGATGACACCCCCTCTATCAATTATAACACACACTGATGTAGGACACAAAACTAATGATCGAACAATATGCATAATATGATATCCACCCACCGAGTGACATAAAACACTCTATCGTGACACACTCTTTTTTTTCTCACAACCCCTTTAAAAATCTGATAGCACATCCCCTGTACCATGCATCACACACAGTTTTTCGATCATATAACCCCCATTGTATGTATATACCAGAGCCACAAAGTCTATGACAACTTATAACTACAATGACTCCTTCCCTCTGTATGATTTCCAACCCCCCTATGACATCACACCCACTTCTCATGTATTTAAACCCAGTTATCTGCCATCGCATCCCGTACCTGGGGCATTACTGAGTATATTATTATACCACACCAGCATTTTGTGGATATCAAACCCACTGTATGAAATCCCGTGATTAATTTGTGACCTCACACCCCCCTTTATGACACACAAGTCTGTATTCATGGCAACCATGCAATCGGGGCATGACACCACACCCACTGCTTAGACCTAAAATCATCTACTTTGAATCACCCCACTTAATTATGACAAGACACCACTAGCTTTACCAAGATACTCAGTTAAAAAAAAAAACATCTCACTTGATATATGATCGGGAAACACACCACTGTATCCAGTCATGGCAATACTACGATTAGCAATCATATCACTATATATCTTCTCACCACATGTGTGTATGGGACTACACATGCTCTATGTCTGTCTTGAAACCCGTTCTAATCTGCATACTGCCACTGTATATGTCCCACACCCCTCTGTGTCGACGCCATCACACCAACTATGTAAGGAGATCACCAGGTGGCATATGTTATTCCATCAGATCCTCTACACGATGACATTAAAATCCACACTCTCTGACAGCAATACCTCAGTGTGGTTATGACATCGATATTGCAGTTGTTATTACATGGACAACAACACACTCACTGTGTACGAATTTTGACATTTCATCTACTGTGTATGATATCACATTTTCTATATAAGTGACAACATACAATGACTTCATCTTATACATCACACAACTTTCACCGTTTATGAACTTATCTACTTGATATGGGCATCACTCACAGTGTTTAAGACGAAACAGAACCTTTGTGACCTTCACTAGACCAGAATATCTGATATCACCACACCGACTGTTATCTGTAGCCTCACTGCAAAATGCATCAATTTTATCAAACCCAGTGTATTAGTAATGACCATCACCCTCCACTATATGTATGGACACATATGGCACTCTTAAGTGCATCAAATCCACTCTTTATGACTATCACACCACTTTATTTATGACATCACGTCAACTATAACGGACCCTAATATCAACTTGATCTGAGTCAACAGACCCCATTCTATCAATGATAACACAAACAATAAACTATATGATAAACCACATCCAGTATCCGTGTGACATCTAGCCACTTTATGTATGACACCACAACCACTCTTTTTAACATAAAAATCCCTCTGTGTTACTGGACACCAAACTTGGCAAATGGTGTGTAGAAATCATATGCACTGTAGATTGGCATTCTCCTCCACTTTATATACAGCAAATCCACAGTATTTATGGATGTCACATCCCCGTCAGACATTACGTCTCACCCACTATACGGTTCCGGGACAGCCCACCCACATGTAGTCTTTGCTCATCCACCACCTCTCCACTGGATATCACACTGCACAACTGATGGTGCATCCACACCCACTATACAGTTGTGACATCAGTTGCACTCTATAACATACACATCTACTCCTTAAGTCTTCACCCTTACTGCACTTATGAACAACTTCAAAACCTCTATATATGAAACCACATCTGAGTACGCAGGCAATATATACCCTATACATTCGACATCACAGCAAATACACTTTTGTCATCACACCCCCTGTATTGACACATGTCGCCACCTACGTCTTTGTATGACATCACATTCTGCGTATGTATAGCATTTTTGCATTGTAGGAGACATCACATCCTCACGTATATGACATTCAAAACACCATTTCTAAGGCATCACACACAGTATATCTTGACATCAGCCTCTCCACAGTGTCACTGTCATCACATCCACTGTTTTGATGATATCACAACAAGTGTATCTATGAGATCTCATACCGCTATCCTATATGATGACAACACATCATTGTATACAATACATATTCAATAGATTTAGTTACGTCACAACACTGTATCTATCTGTGTACTCACACCCACTCTTTCATCTTGTCACACCCTTTGTATGTATGACATCACACCCAATGTTTGCCTACCATCATAAACACTGTTTAAGGCATCACGTCATCCACATTTATGACATGACACCACATTATTATATGACAACGCATGCACTCTACACCATGACATCACTTCCAAATATATCTGACATTTGCATCCAACTGTACCTGTGTCATCACAACCACTCTAATGATGATCTCACAACAACTGTAACGCATGACATCACAACCCATTTTATTTATGACATCTTACCGCATATACAAAACTCAACGCATCCACTCTTTATGACTTCACACCATTGTAGTCATCGCATTACCTCCATTGCATTTGTGCATCACAGACACTATAGATGAGAGATCACACACATGACGCATGACACAAATGTTATATCTGCCATCTCACCCATTGTATCTGAAAGTACATCCACGTATGCTGTGTTCTCAAAAACCCAGTGTATCAATAGATTACCACACCCACTCTCTGGACGATATCACACACACTCTATGTATGACAGCATATTCAGGATGAATGATATGACATAAACCTTTATGACATCACAGCCCTATATGTATGACATTCACAGCTAGTGTTTATGACATCATATCAAATATTTATGATATCACACATACTGCTTTCAAGAAATGCAATGTCTATACCTGATATCTCACCCACTATATTTGACATCACTGCCACTGTATTTGTGCCATCACACAAAGATGACACGTGTACACGTTTGTATTCGATGTACTTCTGTGTCGATGACATCAACAAGTATGTAAGTCATGACAGGGGGCACACATATGACATCATACACATTCTACATGACACCACATTCACACTTTATGACATCAATGATCAGTATTTATGACCATCATCAGACACTGCATTCTGCATGACATCAGATCCCCTTTATATGACATCACATCCACGGTTTATACCATCTCATCCCCCTATACCTGTGACATCACAGGCCACTCCATCTTGTCATACCATCACATCCACTATGGTTCTGAAATTCATATGCTACTATATATTTGACATGAAACACACCGTGTTAAGACAATACAACCACTCTATCTGACAGCATATAACTTCCATAATCTGTATCAGTTGTGATAACTCCACATTCTATCAATGAGTATACCACACACTGTATGTAGGACACCACACATACTATATGTATCGAACACTATGCAGTTATATGACATCACACCTACACCTGAGTGACATAAATTCACTCTATGTGATCCATGACATCAAATTCTTCTTTATCTCACATCACAAACCCTTTATATCTGATGTCAGCACATCACTATTACCTGTGTCATCACACAGATTATCGATCATATAACACCCACATTGTATATATATCACAGCCACAAAGTCTATGACATCTTGTGAACTACATAGGACATCACAACCACTCTGTATGATATCACACCACTCTATGACATTACACCCACTGTTGTCCATGTCATCAACCCAGTATATCTGACATCGCATCCACTGTACCTGGGTCATTACTGAGTATATTGATTATACCACACCAGCATTTATGTGTGATATCAAACCCACTATATGTATGACATCCTGATTGAATAATTTGTGACCTAACACCCACTCTTTATGACATCACAAGTCTGTATTCATGGCAACACATACATATCGATTCATGACACCACACCCACTGTAAATGACATCACATACACTCTACTTGTGACATCACAGCCACTGTAATTATGACAAGACACCTACTATGCTTTAGACACACATACCTCAGTAAAAAATATCATCTCACTTGGTATATGAATGGATAACACTAACACTGTACCCGATGTCATGGCACATACAACCGTTTAGGACATCATATCCACTATATACGTTCTCACCCACACTGTGTGTATGACTACACAAGCTCTATTGGTCTGTCTTGAAACCCGTTCTAACTGCCATCACATCCACTCTATATGTCATCACACCCACTTTGTTGATGCCATCACACCAACTATGTAGGAGATCACAGGTAGGGGCATATGTATGCCATTCAGATGCACTACACATGACATCATATCCACACTCTATGACAACAATCCTCAGTATTTATGACATCACATGCAGTGTATTCATGACATCACACGCATTGTGTACGATATGACATTTCATCTACTGTGTATGATATCACAGTCACTATGTAAGGGTGACATCATAAAATGACTCTATCTATGACATCACGCAAATGTATCAATTTTATCAAACCCAGTGTATGTATGACATCACCTCCACTATATGTATGAAATCATTGTAATACCTATGGTATCACATCCACTCTTTACGACATCACACCACTTTATTTATGACATCACTTCCACTATATTTGACATCACATCAACTGGATCTGTGTCGTCACACCCAGTCTATCGATGATATCACAACCTATATATATATATGATATCACATCCAGTATATACCTGTGACATCCTATGCACTATATTTCATGACATCACACACCCAATCTGTATAACATCCCACCCTCTGTGTTTGCTGACACCACACTCGGCCTATGTATCATATCATTTGCACTCTAGATGGCATCACATCTCTTTATAAGAGCAAAACTCAGTATTTATGATGTCACATCCACTTCAGACATGACGTCACACCCACTATATGAGACAGCACACCCACTGTATCTTTGCCATCAAAACCTCTCCACTAATATCACACCCACTTTTATGTGACATCACACCCACTATATGTGTGACATCAGTTGCACTCTGTAACATCACATCTACTGCTTAAGTCTTCACTCTACTGTACTTATGACCTCACAACATCTATGTATGAAACCACATCCAGTATGTAGGGCAATATATTCCCTATACATGTGACATCACAGCAAATAATCCTTGTCATCACACCGACTGTATTGACCACGTCACACCTACTCTTGTATGACTCTCATAATCTGCGTATGTGTGCAGCATCTTTGCCCTGTTGAAGACATCGCATCCTCACATTACGACATCAAACCACCATTTCTAAGGCATCACGCACTATATAATTGACATCATACCCACAGTATCTCTGTCATCACATCCACTGTATTGATGATATCACAACAAGTGTATCTATGAGATCTCATGCGCTATATATGATGACATCATATCCATTGTATACAATACCTATTCACTAGTTTTGTTACCTCACAACTACTGTATCTTCTGTGTTTCACACCCACTCTTTCCATCTTATCACACCCTTTGTATGTATGACATCACACCCCTGTTTGCGTACCATCATAAAAACTTTTGAAGGCATCACATCCACATTTTATGGCATGACACCACATTATTTATGACATCGCATGCACTGTACTCATGACATCACTCCGAATATATCTGACGTTGCATCCACTGTACCTGTGTCATCACAACCACTCTAATGATGATCTCAGACCAACTGTACGTAGGATATCACACCCATTTTATGTATGACATCTTAGGCACTATACAAATCTTCGTAACCACTCTTTGTGACTTCACACCATTACAGTCATCGCATTACCTCCATGGGATTCGTGGCATCATGGACACTATAGATGAGATCACACACATGACAACACAAATGTTATATCTGCCATCTCACCCATTGTATCTGAGACTACATCCACTGTATGCTTGTCCTCAAACCCAGAGTATCAATGATAACACACCCACTCTCTGGACGATATCACGCACACTCTATGTATGACAGCACATTCAGGATGAATGACATGACATCAAAGCTTTATGACATCACAGCCCTTTATGCATGACATCCCAGCTAGTGTATTTATGACATCATACCAATATACGTGATATCACACATACTGCTTTCATGACAATGCAACCTCTACACCTGACATCTCACACACTATATTTGACATCACTGCCACTGTATTTGTGCCATCACACAGATGACACACACGTTTGTATCGATGTACCTCTGTGTCGATGATATAACAACAAGTATGTAAGTCATGACAGGGCACACATATGACATCATACACATTCTACATGACATCACATTCACACTTTATGATATCAATGATCAGTACTGATGACATCACAAACACTGCATTCATGACATCAGATCCCCTCTATATGACATCACATCCACGGTTTATGACATCTCATCCCCTATATCAGTGACATCACAGCCACTCCATCTGTCCCATCACATCCACTATGGTTCTGAATTCATATCCACTATATTTGACATGAAACACACCGTGTAAAGACAATACAACCACTCTATCTGACAGTATAACCTCCATAATCTGTATCAGTGTGATGACACCCACTCTATCAATGTTATAACACACACTGTATGTAGGACACCACACATACTATATGTATCGAACAATATGCAGTATATATGATATCACACCCACGCTGAGTGACATAAATTCACTCTATACGTGACATCACATCTTCTTTTTCTCACATCACACCCTTTATATCTGATAGCACATCCTCTGTACCAGTGTCATCACACACAGATTATCGATCATATAACCCCCATTGTATGTATGATACCAGAGCCACAAAGTCTATGACAACTTATGAACTACATATGACATCACTTCCACTCTGTATGATATCACACCACTCTATGACATCACACCCACTGTTCTCATGTCATTAACCCAGTATATCTGCCATCGCATCCCCTGTACCTGGGTCATTACTGAGTATATTGATTATACCACACCAGCATTATGTGTGATATCAAACCCACTGTATGTATGACATCCTGTGATTAATTTGTGACCTCACACCCACTCTTTATGACATCACAAGTCTGTATTCATGGCAACACATGCAATCGGTTCATGACACCACACCCACTGCTTATGACATCACATACACTCTACTTGTGACATCACAGCCACTGTAATTATGACAAGACACCTACTATGCTTTACACAACATACTCAGTAAAAATATCATCGCACTTGGTATATGAATGGGAACACTAACACTGTACCCGATGTCATGGCACATACTACGTTTAGGACATCATATCCACTATATACGTTCTCACCCACAGTGTGTGTGTATGACTACACAAGCTCTATGTCTGTCTTGAAACCCGATCTATCTGCCATCACATCCACTCTATATGTCATCACACCCACTTTGTCGACGCCATCACACCAACTATGTAAGAGATCACAGGTTGCAAATGTATGCCATCAAATGCACTACACATGACATCATAACCACACTCTATGACCACAATCCTCAATATTTATGACATCACATGCACTTTATTCATGATATCACACGCATTGTATACGATATGACATTTCATCTACTGCGTATGATATCACAGTCACTATATACGTGACATCATAAAAAATGACTCTATCTATGACATCACACACTCTACCTTTACGACTTATCTACTTTATATAGCATCACACACAGTGTTATGAGAACAGAACCATTGTGTACTTCACAGACACCATATCTGACCTCACAACGACTGTAACTGTGTCATCACAGCAAATGTATCAATTTTATCAAACCCAGTGTATGTATGACATCACCTCCACTATATGTATGAAATCTTGTATAATACCTATGGTATCACATCCACTCTTTACGCCATCACACCACTTTATTTATGACATCACTTCCACTATATTTGACATCACATCAACTGGATCTGTGTCGTCACACCCAGTCTATCGATGATATCACAACCTATATATATATGATATCTCATCCAGTATACCTGTGACATCCCATGCACTATATTCATGACATCACACCCAATCTGTATAACATCCCACCCTCTGTGTTGCTGACACCACACTCGGCCTATGTATCATATCATTTGCACTCTAGATGGCATCACATCCTCTTTATAAGAGCAAAACTCAGTATTTATGATGTCACATCCACTTCAGACATGACGTCACACCCACTATATGAGACAGCACACCCACTGTATCTTTGCCATCAAAACCTCTCCACTAATATCACACCCACTTTTATGTGACATCACACCCACTATATGTGTGACATCAGTTGCACTCTGTAACATCACATCTACTGCTTAAGTCTTCACTCTACTGTACTTATGACCTCACAACATCTATGTATGAAACCACATCCAGTATGTAGGGCAATATATTCCCTATACATGTGACATCACAGCAAATAATCCTTGTCATCACACCGACTGTATTGACCACGTCACACCTACTCTTGTATGACCTCATAATCTGCGTATGTGCAGCATCTTTGCCCTGTTGAAGACATCGCATCCTCACATTACGACATCAAACCACCATTTCTAAGGCATCACGCACAATATAATTGACATCATACCCACAGTATCTCTGTCATCACATCCACTGTATTGATGATATCACAACAAGTGTATCTATGAGATCTCATGCGCTATATATGATGACATCATATCCATTGTATACAATACCTATTCACTAGTTTTGTTACCTCACAACTACTGTATCTTCTGTGTTTCACACCCACTCTTTCCATCTTATCACACCCTTTGTATGTATGACATCACACCCCTGTTTGCGCGTACCATCATAAAAACTTTTGAAGGCATCACATCCACATTTTATGGCATGACACCACATTATTTATGACATCGCATGCACTGTACTCATGACATCACTCCGAATATATCTGACGTTGCATCCACTGTACCTGTGTCATCACAACCACTCTAATGATGATCTCAGACCAACTGTACGTAGGATATCACACCCATTTTATGTATGACATCTTAGGCACTATACAAATCTTCGTAACCACTCTTTGTGACTTCACACCATTACAGTCATCGCATTACCTCCATGGGATTCGTGGCATCATGGACACTATAGATGAGATCACACACATGACAACACAAATGTTATATCTGCCATCTCACCCATTGTATCTGAGACTACATCCACTGTATGCTTGTCCTCAAACCCAGAGTATCAATGATAACACACCCACTCTCTGGACGATATCACGCACACTCTATGTATGACAGCACATTCAGGATGAATGACATGACATCAAAGCTTTATGACATCACAGCCCTTTATGCATGACATCCCAGCTAGTGTATTTATGACATCATACTAATATATATGATATCACACATACTGCTTTCATGACAATGCAACCTCTACACCTGACATCTCACACACTATATTTGACATCACTGCCACTGTATTTGTGCCATCACACAGATGACACACACGTTTGTATCGATGTACCTCTGTGTCGATGATATAACAACAAGTATGTAAGTCATGACAGGGCACACATATGACATCATACACATTCTACATGACATCACATTCACACTTTATGATATCAATGATCAGTACTGATGACATCACAAACACTGCATTCATGACATCAGATCCCCTCTATATGACATCACATCCACGGTTTATGACATCTCATCCCCTATATCAGTGACATCACAGCCACTCCATCTGTCCCATCACATCCACTATGGTTCTGAATTCATATCCACTATATTTGACATGAAACACACCGTGTAAAGACAATACAACCACTCTATCTGACAGTATAACCTCCATAATCTGTATCAGTGTGATGACACCCACTCTATCAATGTTATAACACACACTGTATGTAGGACACCACACATACTATATGTATCGAACAATATGCAGTATATATGATGATCATCACACCCACGCTGAGTGACATAAATTCACTCTATACGTGACATCACATCTTCTTTTTCTCACATCACACCCTTTATATCTGATAGCACATCCTCTGTACCAGTGTCATCACACACAGATTATCGATCATATAACCCCCATTGTATGTATGATACCAGAGCCACAAAGTCTATGACAACTTATGAACTACATATGACATCACTTCCACTCTGTATGATATCACACCACTCTATGACATCACACCCACTGTTCTCATGTCATTAACCCAGTATATCTGCCATCGCATCCCCTGTACCTGGGTCATTACTGAGTATATTGATTATACCACACCAGCATTATGTGTGATATCAAACCCACTGTATGTATGACATCCTGTGATTAATTTGTGACCTCACACCCACTCTTTATGACATCACAAGTCTGTATTCATGGCAACACATGCAATCGGTTCATGACACCACACCCACTGCTTATGACATCACATACACTCTACTTGTGACATCACAGCCACTGTAATTATGACAAGACACCTACTATGCTTTACACAACATACTCAGTAAAAATATCATCGCACTTGGTATATGAATGGGAACACTAACACTGTACCCGATGTCATGGCACATACTACGTTTAGGACATCATATCCACTATATACGTTCTCACCCACACTGTGTGTATGACTACACAAGCTCTATGTCTGTCTTGAAACCCGATCTATCTGCCATCACATCCACTCTATATGTCATCACACCCACTTTGTCGACGCCATCACACCAACTATGTAAGAGATCACAGGTTGCAAATGTATGCCATCAAATGCACTACACATGACATCATAACCACACTCTATGACCACAATCCTCAATATTTTATGACATCACATGCACTTTATTCATGATATCACACGCATTGTATACGATATGACATTTCATCTACTGCGTATGATATCACAGTCACTATATACGTGACATCATAAAATGACTCTATCTATGACATCACACACTCTACCTTTACGACTTATCTACTTTATATAGCATCACACACAGTGTTATGAGAACAGAACCATTGTGTACTTCACAGACACCATATCTGACCTCACAACGACTGTAACTGTGTCATCACAGCAAATGTATCAATTTTATCAAACCCAGTGTATGTATGACATCACCTCCACTATATGTATGAAATCTTGTATAATACCTATGGTATCACATCCACTCTTTACGCCATCACACCACTTTATTTATGACATCACTTCCACTATATTTGACATCACATCAACTGGATCTGTGTCGTCACACCCAGTCTATCGATGATATCATCACAACCTATATATATATGATATCTCATCCAGTATACCTGTGACTCCTATGCACTATATTCATGACATCACACCCAATCTGTATAACATCCCACCCTCTGTGTTGCTGACACCACACTCGGCCTATGTATCATATCATTTGCACTCTAGATGGCATCACATCCTCTTTATAAGAGCAAAACTCAGTATTTATGATGTCACATCCACTTCAGACATGACGTCACACCCACTATATGAGACAGCACACCCACTGTATCTTTGCCATCAAAACCTCTCCACTAATATCACACCCACTTTTATGTGACATCACACCCACTATATGTGTGACATCAGTTGCACTCTGTAACATCACATCTACTGCTTAAGTCTTCACTCTACTGTACTTATGACCTCACAACATCTATGTATGAAACCACATCCAGTATGTAGGGCAATATATTCCCTATACATGTGACATCACAGCAAATAATCCTTGTCATCACACCGACTGTATTGACCACGTCACACCTACTCTTGTATGACCTCATAATCTGCGTATGTGCAGCATCTTTGCCCTGTTGAAGACATCGCATCCTCACATTACGACATCAAACCACCATTTCTAAGGCATCACGCACAATATAATTGACATCATACCCACAGTATCTCTGTCATCACATCCACTGTATTGATGATATCACAACAAGTGTATCTATGAGATCTCATGCGCTATATATGATGACATCATATCCATTGTATACAATACCTATTCACTAGTTTTGTTACCTCACAACTACTGTATCTTCTGTGTTTCACACCCACTCTTTCCATCTTATCACACCCTTTGTATGTATGACATCACACCCCTGTTTGCGTACCATCATAAAAACTTTTGAAGGCATCACATCCACATTTTATGGCATGACACCACATTATTTATGACATCGCATGCACTGTACTCATGACATCACTCCGAATATATCTGACGTTGCATCCACTGTACCTGTGTCATCACAACCACTCTAATGATGATCTCAGACCAACTGTACGTAGGATATCACACCCATTTTTTATGTATGACATCTTAGGCACTATACAAATCTTCGTAACCACTCTTTGTGACTTCACACCATTACAGTCATCGCATTACCTCCATGGGATTCGTGGCATCATGGACACTATAGATGAGATCACACACATGACAACACAAATGTTATATCTGCCATCTCACCCATTGTATCTGAGACTACATCCACTGTATGCTTGTCCTCAAACCCAGAGTATCAATGATAACACACCCACTCTCTGGACGATATCACGCACACTCTATGTATGACAGCACATTCAGGATGAATGACATGACATCAAAGCTTTATGACATCACAGCCCTTTATGCATGACATCCCAGCTAGTGTATTTATGACATCATACTAATATATATGATATCACACATACTGCTTTCATGACAATGCAACCTCTACACCTGACATCTCACACACTATATTTGACATCACTGCCACTGTATTTGTGCCATCACACAGATGACACACACGTTTGTATCGATGTACCTCTGTGTCGATGATATAACAACAAGTATGTAAGTCATGACAGGGCACACATATGACATCATACACATTCTACATGACATCACATTCACACTTTATGATATCAATGATCAGTACTGATGACATCACAAACACTGCATTCATGACATCAGATCCCCTCTATATGACATCACATCCACGGTTTATGACATCTCATCCCCTATATCAGTGACATCACAGCCACTCCATCTGTCCCATCACATCCACTATGGTTCTGAATTCATATCCACTATATTTGACATGAAACACACCGTGTAAAGACAATACAACCACTCTATCTGACAGTATAACCTCCATAATCTGTATCAGTGTGATGACACCCACTCTATCAATGTTATAACACACACTGTATGTAGGACACCACACATACTATATGTATCGAACAATATGCAGTATATATGATATCACACCCACGCTGAGTGACATAAATTCACTCTATACGTGACATCACATCTTCTTTTTCTCACATCACATCACACCCTTTATATCTGATAGCACATCCTCTGTACCAGTGTCATCACACACAGATTATCGATCATATAACCCCCATTGTATGTATGATACCAGAGCCACAAAGTCTATGACAACTTATGAACTACATATGACATCACTTCCACTCTGTATGATATCACACCACTCTATGACATCACACCCACTGTTCTCATGTCATTAACCCAGTATATCTGCCATCGCATCCCCTGTACCTGGGTCATTACTGAGTATATTGATTATACCACACCAGCATTATGTGTGATATCAAACCCACTGTATGTATGACATCCTGTGATTAATTTGTGACCTCACACCCACTCTTTATGACATCACAAGTCTGTATTCATGGCAACACATGCAATCGGTTCATGACACCACACCCACTGCTTATGACATCACATACACTCTACTTGTGACATCACAGCCACTGTAATTATGACAAGACACCTACTATGCTTTACACAACATACTCAGTAAAAATATCATCGCACTTGGTATATGAATGGGAACACTAACACTGTACCCGATGTCATGGCACATACTACGTTTAGGACATCATATCCACTATATACGTTCTCACCCACACTGTGTGTATGACTACACAAGCTCTATGTCTGTCTTGAAACCCGATCTATCTGCCATCACATCCACTCTATATGTCATCACACCCACTTTGTCGACGCCATCACACCAACTATGTAAGAGATCACAGGTTGCAAATGTATGCCATCAAATGCACTACACATGACATCATAACCACACTCTATGACCACAATCCTCAATATTTATGACATCACATGCACTTTATTCATGATATCACACGCATTGTATACGATATGACATTTCATCTACTGCGTATGATATCACAGTCACTATATACGTGACATCATAAAATGACTCTATCTATGACATCACACACTCTACCTTTACGACTTATCTACTTTATATAGCATCACACACAGTGTTATGAGAACAGAACCATTGTGTACTTCACAGACACCATATCTGACCTCACAACGACTGTAACTGTGTCATCACAGCAAATGTATCAATTTTATCAAACCCAGTGTATGTATGACATCACCTCCACTATATGTATGAAATCTTGTATAATACCTATGGTATCACATCCACTCTTTACGCCATCACACCACTTTATTTATGACATCACTTCCACTATATTTGACATCACATCAACTGGATCTGTGTCGTCACACCCAGTCTATCGATGATATCACAACCTATATATATATATGATATCTCATCCAGTATACCTGTGACATCCTATGCACTATATTCATGACATCACACCCAATCTGTATAACATCCCACCCTCTGTGTTGCTGACACCACACTCGGCCTATGTATCATATCATTTGCACTCTAGATGGCATCACATCCTCTTTATAAGAGCAAAACTCAGTATTTATGATGTCACATCCACTTCAGACATGACGTCACACCCACTATATGAGACAGCACACCCACTGTATCTTTGCCATCAAAACCTCTCCACTAATATCACACCCACTTTTATGTGACATCACACCCACTATATGTGTGACATCAGTTGCACTCTGTAACATCACATCTACTGCTTAAGTCTTCACTCTACTGTACTTATGACCTCACAACATCTATGTATGAAACCACATCCAGTATGTAGGGCAATATATTCCCTATACATGTGACATCACAGCAAATAATCCTTGTCATCACACCGACTGTATTGACCACGTCACACCTACTCTTGTATGACCTCATAATCTGCGTATGTGCAGCATCTTTGCCCTGTTGAAGACATCGCATCCTCACATTACGACATCAAACCACCATTTCTAAGGCATCACGCACAATATAATTGACATCATATACCCACAGTATCTCTGTCATCACATCCACTGTATTGATGATATCACAACAAGTGTATCTCATTGTATACAATACCTATTCACTAGTTTTGTTACCTCACAACTACTGTATCTTCTGTGTTTCACACCCACTCTTTCCATCTTATCACACCCTTTGTATGTATGACATCACACCCCTGTTTGCGTACCATCATAAAAACTTTTGAAGGCATCACATCCACATTTTATGGCATGACACCACATTATTTATGACATCGCACACACACACTCTATGTATGACAGCACATTCAGTGATGAATGACATGACATCAAAGCTTTTATGACATCACAGCCCTTTATGCATGACATCCCAGCTAGTGTATTTATGACATCATACCAATATACGTGATATCACACATACTGCTTTCATGACAATGCAACCTCTACACCTGAACATCTCACACACTATATTTGACATCACTGCCACTGTATTTGTGCCATCACACAGATGACACACACGTTTTGTATCGATGTACCTCTGTGTCGATGATATACAACAACAAGTATGTAAGTCATGAACAGTGCCCACTGGGCACACATATGACATCATCACATTCTACATGACATCACATTCACACTTTATGATATCAATGATCAGTAGTTGATGATGACATCACAAACTTGCATTCATGACATCAGATCCCCTCTATATGACATCACACATCCACGGTTTATGACATCTCATCCCTATATCAGTGACATCACAGCCACTCATCTGTCCCATCACATCCACTATGGTTCTGAATTTCATATCCACTATATTTGACATGAAACACACCGTGTAAAGACAATACAAACCACTCTATCTGACAGTATTAACCTCCATAATCTGTATCAGTGTGATGACACTACCCACTCTATCAATGTTATAACACACACTGTATGTAGGACACCACACATACTATATGTATCGAACAATATGCAGTAATATATGACATCACACCCACATGCTGAGTGACATAAATTCACACTCTATACGTGACATCACATCTTTCTTTTTCTCACATCACACACTTTATATCGGGGGAACTGACAGCACATCCTCTGTACCAGTGTCATCACACACAGATTATCGATCAATATAACCCCCATTGTATGTATGATACCAGAGCCACAAAGTCACTATGACAACTTATGAACTACATATGACAACATCACACTTCCACTCTGTGATGATACAACACCACTCTATGACATCACACCCAAAGGTGTTCTCTCATGTCATTTAACCCAGTATATCTGCCATCGCATCCCCTGTACCTGGGTCATTACTGAGTATATTGATTATACCACACCAGCATTATGTGTGATATCAAACCCACTGTATGTATGACATCCTGTGATTAAATTTGTGACCTCACACACCCACTCTTTATGACATCACAAGTCTTGTATTCATGGCAACACATGCAATCGGTTCATGACACCCACACCCACTGCTTATGACATCACATATACACTCTACTTGTGACATCACAGCCACTGTAAAATTATGACAATGACACCTACTATGCTTTAACACAACAACATACTCAGTAAAAATATCATCGCACTTGGTATATGGAATGGGGAACACTAACACTGTACCCTAATATGTCATGGCACATACTACGTTTAGGACATCATATCCACTATATACGTTCTCACCACACAACTGTGTGTATGACTACACAAGCTCTATGTCTGTCTTGAAACCCGATCTATCTGCCATCATACATCCACTCTATATGTCCCATCACACCCACTTTGTCGACGCCATCACACCAACTATGTAAGAGTTCACAGGTTGCTGAAAATGTATGCCATCAAATGCACTACACATGACATCATAACCACACTCTGATGTACCACAATCCTCATTAATTTATGACATCACATGCACGTTTATTCATGATATCACACCAAACGCATTGTAACGATATTGACATTTTCATCTACTGCGTATGATATCACAGTCACTAGATACAACGTGAACATCATAAAATGACTCTATCTATGACATACACAGCTCTACTTTACGACTTATCTACTTATATATAGCATCACACACAGAGTTGTCATGAGAACAGAACCATTGTGTACTACACAGACTGACATACACTAAATTCTTTATCTGACCTCACAACGACTGTAACTGTGTCTCACACAGCAAATTTGTATCAATTTTATCAAAACCCTGTGTAATGGGGTATGACATCACCAGATCCCACTATATGATGAAATCTTGTATAATACCTATGAGGTAACACATTCCCCTCTTTACGCCAGTCACAACACCACTTTAATTATGTACATCACTTTCCACTAATATTTGACAATCACATCAACTGGATCTGTGTCGTCACACCCATTCTCTAGATCGATGATATCACAACCTATATATAAATAGTATGATATCAAAGTCCATCAAAGGAATTAACCTGTGACATCCTATGCCCACAATTTTCATGACATCACACCCCCAATCTGTATAACATCGCACCCTCTGTGTTGCATGACTTTACCACACTCGGCCTATGTATGCATATCAATTTGCACTAGTAGATGGCACTCACATCCTCTTTATAAGAGCAAAACTCAGTATTTAGATTGTCACATCCACTTCAGACATGACGTCACACGACCCACTATATGAGACAGCACACCCACTGTATCTTTGCCATCAAAACCTCTCCCACTAATATATCACACCCAACATTTAATGTGACATCACACCCACTATATGTGTGACATCAGCATTTGCACTCTGTAACATCACATCTACTCCTTAAGTCTTCACTCTACTGTACTTATGACTCACAACATCTATGTATGAAACCACATCCAGTATGTAGGGCAATATATTCCCTATACATGTGACATCACAGCAAATAATCCTTGTCATCACACCGACTGTATTGCCACGTCACAGCCTACTCTTGTATGACCTCATACATCTGCGTATGTGCAGCATCTTTGCCCTGTTGAGAATGAGACATCACATCTCTCACAATATTACGACATCAAACCACCATGTTCTAAGGCCATCACGCACAATATAATTGACATTCATAACCCACAGTATCTCTGTCATCACATCCACTGTATTGATGATATCGAACAACAAGTGTATTATCTATGAGATCTCTAATGCGCTATATATGATGACATCATATCCTTGTATACAATACCTATCACACTAGTTTGTTACCTCACAATACTGTACTTCTTCTGTGTTTCACACCCACAATTTTCCATCTTATCACACACCCTTTGTATGTATGACATCACACCCCTGTTTGCGTACATCATCATAAACACTTTTGAAGGCATAACTTTCCTCCATTGTTTATGGCATGACACCACATTATTTATGACATCGCATGCACTGTACTCATGACATCACTACCGAATATATCTGACGTTGCATCCACTGTACCTGTGTCATCACAACCACTCTAAATGATGATCTCAGACCAACTGTACGTAGGATATCACACCCATTTTTATGTATGACCATCTTAGGCAACTATACAAATCTTCGCAACAGCCCACTCTTTGTGACTTCACACCATTACAGTCATCGCATTACCTCCATGGGATTCGTGGCATCATGGACACTATAGATTGGAGATCACACACATGACAACACAAATGTTAAATCTGCCATCTCACCCATTGTATCTGAGACTACATCCACTGTATGCTTGTCCTCAAACCCAGAGTTTCAATGATAACCACCCACTCTCTGGACGATATCACACGCACACTCTATGTCAATGACAGCAACATTCAGGATGAATGACATGACATCAAATGCTTTATGACATCACAGCCCTTATGCATGACATCCAGCTAGTGTATTTATGACATCATACAATATATATATATGACTATCACACATACTGCTTTCATGAAAATGCAACCTCTACACCTGAGGTTATCTCACACACTATATTTGACATCACTGCCACTGTATTTGTGCCATCACACGATGTCACACACGTTTGTATCGATGTACCTCTGTGTCGAAGATATTTCACAACAAGTATGTAAGTCATGACAGGGCACAGGGAAACCTATAGACTATCATACACATTCTACGAATGACATTCACAATTCACACTTCTATGATATCAATGATCAGGATTGATGACATCACAAACACTGCATTCATGACATCAGATCCCGTCTATATGACATCACATCCAGGTTTTATGACATCTCAGCCCCCTATATCGCAGTGACATCAACACAGCCACTCCATCTGTCCCATCACATACCACTATGGTCATGTGAATTCATATCCAACTATATTTGACATGAAACACACCGCTTGTAAAGTCATAATACAACCACTCTATCTGACAGCATAACCTCTATAATCTTGTAATCAGTGTGATGACACCCACTCTATCCAATGTTATAACACACACTGTCATGTAGGACACCACACTACATACTATATGTACGTCGAACAATATGCAGTATATATGACAACACACCCACGCTGAGTGACATAAATTCACTCTATACGTGACATCACATCTTCATTTTTATCAGCATCACACACCCTTTATATCTGACAGCATTCATCCCTCTGTACCATGTTGTTCATCACACACAGATTATCGATCATATAACCCCCATTGTATTATGAATACCAGAGCCAGCCCAAAGTCTTGTTACGTCTTACTTATGAACTACATACATGTCACATCACTTCCACTCTGTATGATATCACACCACTCTATGACATCATACACCCACTCGTTCTCATGTTATTAACCCAGTATATCTGCCATCCATCGATGTCCCCTGTACCTGGGTCCATTACTGAGTATATTGATTTTATACCACACCAAGCATTAAGTATGTGTGATATCAAACCCATCTTGTATGTATGACATCCTGTGATTGCATTTGTGACCTCACACCCACTCTTTATTGACATCACAATAAGTCTGTATTCATGAGGCAACACATGCAATCGGTTCATGACACCACACCCACTGTATATGACATCACAAGTAACGTCTCTACTTGTGACATCACAGCCACTGGTAAATAATGACAAGGGACACTCTACTAGTGCTTTAGACAGCATACGGTCAGTAAAAAATAATGCGCATAGGTGGTATATGTTAGGGGAAAACATAACACTGTACCGATGTGATGGGCGACATACTACGTTTAACATTTTTTATCCCTATTTACGTTCTCCCCAACTGTGTTGCCCTACAAGCTCAATGTCTGTCTTGAAACCCGATCTATCCCGCCATCACATCCACTCTAATGTCATCACACCACTTTTCGACGCATCACACCACTATGTAAGAGATCAAGGTTTTCAAATGTATGCCATCAAATGCACACACATGACATCATAAAACCACACACATGACCACAATCCCAAAATTATGACATCACATCACTTAATTCATGATATCACACCATGTATAATATGAATTTCCCTTTTACTGTAATGATTATCACAGTCACTATAACGTTCATCATAAATGACTCTATCTATACATCACCACTCACCTCTTTTGACTTATCTACTTTATATGCATCACACACAGTGATGAGAACAGAACCATTGTGTACTTCACAGAACCAATTACCTCACAAAACGATGTAACTGTGTCATCACAGCAAATTATCCCTTTTATCAAACCCAGTGTATGTATGACTCACTCCACTATGTATGAAATCTTGTAAAAATACCCATGGACACATCCATCTTACGCAAACACCCACTTTATTTATGACATCACATCCACTATATTTACATCACATAAAATGGTCTTGTCGTTTAAAACCCCGTCTATCGATGATAACACAACCTATATAATAATGATATAATCCAGATACCCTGTGACAAACCATGCACTATATTCATGACATCACCCCAATTGTATAACATCCCCCCTTGTGTTGCTGACAACCCCCTCGGCCTATTATCTATCATTTGCACTCTAAATGGCATCACATCCTCTTTTTAAGCAAACACATATTTATGAGTCACATCCATTCAGCATCGTTCAACCCACTATATGAGACAGCAACCCACTGTTTTTTCCAACAAAAACCTCTCCATAATATCACACCCACTTTTATGTGACACACACCCACTATATTGTGACATCATTGCACTCTTAACATCAATCTCTGCCCTTTAAATCTCACTCTATGTACTTAGGGCCTCACAACATCTAAGTATGAAACCACATCCATATTAGGCAACATAATACCCTGTACTTGTGACATCACAGCAAATAATCCTTGTCCACACACCGGACTATTATTGACCACGTCACACACCTACTCATTTGTATGAGCATCACAAAATGTGTATGTGCACATCTTGCCTTGTGGGAAGACAATTCACATCCTCACGTTCTCGATATCAACCACCATTTTAAAGGCATCAACGCACAATAATACAATCATAACCCACAGTATCTGTCATCACATCCACTGTATTGATGATATCACAACAAGTGTTTTCTGAGATCTCATGCGCTATATAGATGACATCAATCCATTGTATACAATACCTATTCACTATTTGTTACCCACAACACGTATCTTCTGTGTCACACCCCCTCTTTCCATCTTATCACACCCTTTGTATTATGACTTCACACCCCTGTTTGCGTTATACCATAATAAAAACCTTTTGAAGGCTCTCATCCACGATTTTATGGCAATGACACCACATTCATTTATGACTTAGCATGCCACTGTACCTGACATCACTCCGAATATATCTGACGTTGCATCACTGTACCTGTGTCATCCACAACCACTCTAATGATGCGATCTCAGACCAACTGTACGTAGGTCTTTCACACTCCATTTTGTGTATGACATCCTTAGGGCAATTATACAAATTTTCGCAATCACTTTATTATGACTTCACCACCCATTGCAGTTAATCGCACATTTACACTCCATTGGGATCGGTGGCATCACTGACACCTAATAGATGAGATCACACACATGACAACACCAAATGTTATATCTGCCATTCACACCATTGTATCTGAGACTACCATCACACTGTATGCTTGTCCTCAAACCCAGAACAGAGTATAAATGTTACCACTCCCTCTCTCTGGACAATATTTTCACGCGACACACTCTATGTATGACATCACATTCAGATGAAGACATGACACAAAGCTTTATGACATCACAAACCCTTTATGCATGACCCTCCCAGCTAAATGATTTATGACATCATACAATATAGTATATCACACATACTGCTTTCATGACCAATTCAACCCCTACCCCTGACATCTCCCCAAAATAAATTTGACCATCACTGCCACTGTATTTGTGCCATCACACAGATGACACACACGTTTGTATCATGTACCTCGTGTCGATGAATACAACATAGGTAAGTCATGACAGGGCACACATAGACATCATACACTTCTACATGAAACATCACATTCAACTTTTAATTCAATGATCTATATACATCACAAACACTGCATTCATGACATCAATCCTCTATATGACACACATACACGGTTTTGACTCTCATCCCCTATATCAGTGACATCACAGCCACTCATCTGTCCCATCACACACAGTCTGAATTCAAATCCCTTATTGACATGAAACACCCGTGTAAAACAATACAACCTCATCTGACGATAACCTCCATAATTGTATCATTGATGAACCCCCTATCATGTTATAACCCACGATGACACCACCATACTATATGTATCGAACAATATCAGTATTATGAATCACACCCACCTGATGACATAAATTCACCTATCTGACATCACTCTTCTTTCTCACACACACCTTTATATCTATAGCACATCCTCTACCCGTGTCATCACCACAGATTAGAATATAACCCATTGTATGTATATACCAAGCCACAAGTCATCCTTAAACTACATATGACACCTCCATCTGTATGATACACCCATCTTGACACACACCCTGTCTCATGTTTAACCATATATTGCACGCTCCCTGTACCGGGTCTTCGTTATGATAACAACAGCATATGTGTGAATCAAACCCACTGTATGTATGAATCCTGTGATTAATTGTACCTCACACCCCTCTTTATGACTCACAAGTCTGTATTCATGGCACACATGCAATCGGTTCATGACACCACACCCTGTATGACATCACATCATCTACTTTGCATCCAGCCACGTAATATGACAAGGGCACTACATGCTTAACACATACTCTAAAAATATCATCGCATTGGTAAGAATGGGGAAAACTAACACTGTACCGAGTCATGGCACATACTACGTTAGACCTATCACTATATATTCCACCCAAAGTGTGATGACTACACAAGCTCTATGTCTGTCTTGAAACCATCTATCTGCATCAATCACTCTATATGTCATCACACCCACTTGTGACCCATCACACAACATGTAAGAGATCACAGTTCAAGTATGCCATCAAATGCACTACACATGACAAAACACACTCAGCACAATCCTCAATTTATGACATCACATGCACTTATTCATGATATCACACCATTGTAACGTATGACATTTCATCTACCTAGATACAAGTCACTTTACGACATCATAAATGCTCTATCTATGACATCACAACCTACCTTTCACTTATCTCTTTATAAGCATCAACACAGGTATAGAACAGCATTGTACTTCAACACATATCGACCTCACACGACTGTAATGTGTCATCACAGCAAATGTATCAATTTTCAACCCATGTATGTAGACATCACCTCCACTATAGTGAATCTTGTATAATACTATGATCAATCCATCTTACGCCACACACCACTTTATTTATACATCATTCCCTTATTTGACATCACATCAACTGATCGTGTCGTCACACCCGTCTATCGATGATATCACAACCTATATTATATATATCTATCCCGTATACTGTGACATCCTATGCCTTATTATGACATCACACCCAACTGTATACACCACCCTCTGTGTGCGAAACCACCGCCTATGTTAATCATTCACTTAATGCTCACATCCTCTTTAAGCAAAACCCTATTTATGATTACTCCATCAGACTGCGCAACCACTAATGAAGCAACCCACTGTTTTGCCATCAAAACTCTCCACAATCACCCCACTTTTGGACTCACACCCCTTTATTGTGCACAGTTGCATCTGTAACATCACCTACTCTTAATCTCACTCTACTGTACTAGACCTCACAACATCTATGAGAAACACATCCATTGTGGGGATATTTCCCTACATTGACATACGCAATACCCTTTTCATCACACGACTGTATTGACCACGTCACCCTACTCTTTATACTCAAATTGCTATGTGCAGCATCTTGCCCGTTGAAGACATCATCCCACTTACACATAAACCACCATTTCTAAGCATCAGCACAATATAATTACTATACCCACGTCTCTGTCATCACATCACTGTATTGTAATCACAACAAGTGTATTATAGCTCATGCCTATAAGATGACATCATATCCATTGTATACAATACCTTTCACATTTTGTTACCACAACCGTATCTTCTGTGTTCACACCCACTCTTCCTCTATACACCTTTGTATGTAACCACACCCCTGTTGCGTACCATCATAAAAATTTGAAGCTCACATACATTTTATGGCATACACCATTATTTTATGACATCGCAGCACTGACCATGACACACTCAATATATCGACTTTCATCCACTGACCTGTATCACCCTTAATGATATCCAACCAAATGTCGAGATTCACACCCATTTTGTTAATCTTGACTATAAAACTTACCACTCTTTGGATTCACACATTCATCATCGCATTACCCAGGATTCGTGCATCAGACACTATAGATGACACACACTACAACACAATTTATATCTCCATCTCACCCTTTATCTGGACTACTCATGTATGCTTGTCCTCAAACCAGAGTATCAATGTACACACCATCGACATATCCCACACTCTATGTATGACAGCACATTCAGGATGAATGACATGACATCAAGCTTAGACATCCAGCCTTATGCAGACTCCAGTAGTGTATTTATGACAATATACCATAACGTGATACACATACGCTTCATGAATCAACTCACATGACTCTCACACATATATTTGACATACTGCCACTGTATTGTGCATCACACGATGACACCCGTTGTATCGGTTACCCTGTGTCGATGAAACAACAATATGTAGTCAGACGGGCACACTAGACATCAAACATCACATGACCACATCAATTTGAATCAATGATCAGTATGAACATCACAACACTGCATTCATGAACACACATCCCCCTATATGAACATCACATCCACGTTTTATGACATCTCATCCCCTATACAGTGACATCACAGCCACTCATCTGTCGCGACATCACATCACAATGGTTCTTGAATTCATATCCACTATATTGTAGACAGGAACACACCGTGTAAAGACAATACAAACCACTCCTATCTGACAGCATAACCTCCATAAATCTGTATCAGTTGTGATGAACACCCACCCCTCTATCAATGTTATAACACACACTGTCTGGTAGGACACCACACATACTATAATGTATCGAACAATATGCATTAGATATGATATCAACACCCACGCTGGTGACATAAATTCACTCTATGCGTGACATCAAATCTTCTTTTTCTCACATCACACCCTTTATATCTAACAGCGCATCCATTGTAACTCTGTGTCATCTCACACAGATTATCGATTATATAACCCTCATTGTATGTATGATACCACAGCCCACAAAGTCTTATATCTTCTGAACTACATATGACATCACATCCACTCTTATGATATCACACCACTCTATGACATTACACCCACTTCTCATGTATTAACCCAGTAATTGCATCGCATCCCCTGACCGGTCATAGAAAATTATTTACCACACACATATGTGTATATCAACCCCTGTATGTATGACACCTGATAATTGTGACTCAACCCACTCTTAGACACCAAGTTGTATTAGGCAACACATCAACGTTCTGACCCACACCCATGTTTACATCACATACCTCACTTGTACATCACACCCGTAATATACAAGACCCTACTTCTTAACACTCTCATAAAAATATCATCGCACTGGTATATATGGAACCAACCGTACCCGAGTCATGGCCTACACGTTAGAATCATATCCCTATAACGTTCCACCCACACGGTGATATACACAGCTCTATGTCTGTCTTGAACCACTCTGCCATCACATCCACCTAATGTATCACACCACTTGTCGACCATCACACCAATATTAAGAATCACAGGTGCAAAATTTGCCTCAATGCCACACATGACATCAAACAACCATGACCACAATCCGTCAGATTTATGACACCACATGCACTGTATTCATGATATCACACGCATTGCATACGATATGACATTTCATCATACTACATATGAATCACAGTTCACTATATACTGACATCATAAAACAGATCTATCTATACATCACAATAACACTCTAACTACAACCTTTACGACTATCTACTTTATATATCATCACCCAAAGTGTTTTATGAAAACAGAACCTTTGTGGTACTTTCACAGACACCATATCTGACCCTTAAAACGACTGTAACTGTGTCATCACAGCAAATTGTTATAAATTTTGTATCAAACACAGTGTATGTATAACTTCACCTTCACTATATGGAATGAAATCTTGTATAATACCAATGATTAGACATCCACTTCTTTACGAACATCACACCACTTTATTATGACATCACTTCCACTATATTTGACATCAATCAACTGGATCTGTGTCGTCACTACCCAGTCTATCCAATGATATCACAAATATATATATATGATATCACATCCAGTATGCCCCTGTGACCATCTCCTATGCACTGTATATTTAATGACATCACACCCAATCTGTATAACAGCCCAACCTCTGTGGTGCTGACACCACACTGGCCTATGTATGATATCATTTGCACTGTAAGATGGCATCACATCCTCTTTATAACAGCAAAACACAGTATTTATGATGTCACACCACTTCAGAATGACATCACACCATATATGAGACAGCACACCACTGTATCTTTAAACCATCCAAACCTCTCCACATAATATCAACCCACTTTTATGTGACATCACACCCACATATATGTGTGAACATCAGTTGCACTCTGTAACATCACATCTACTCCTCTTAAGTCGTATCACTCCTAATTGTACTATGACCTACAAGACATCTATGTAATGAAACCACATCCAGTATGAAGGGCAATATATACCCTATAATGTGACATCACAGCATAATTAACTTCCTTATATCACAGCCCGACTGTATTGACCACGTCACACCTATCTTGTATGAGACATCACAATATGTGTATGTGCCGCATCTTTGCCCTGTGGAAGACTTCACATCCTCACGTTAGCACATCAAAACCACCATTTCCTAAAGCATCACGCACACTATATTTGACAATCATGCCCACAGTATATCTGTCATCATCATATCCCCTGTTATTGATGATATCACAAACAAGTGTATATTTGAGATCTTCCATGCGCTAATATATGATGACATCAATCATTTTTGTAATACAATACTATTCCATAGTAGTAGTTGTTTACCTCACAACCACTGTATCTTCTGTGTCTCACACCCACTCTTTCCATCTTATCACCACACCCTTTGTATGTATGACATCCATCACACCCCTGTTTTGCGTCTACCATCATAAACACATTATTGAAGGCATCACATTCACATTTTATGACATGACACCCACATTATTTATGACAATCGCATGCACTGTACTTCATGACATCACTCCAAATATATCTGACATTGATCCCACTTACCTGTGTCTCACAACCTATCTCAATGATGGGACTTGACCAACTGTACGTAGGGACATGACACCCATTATTATGTATGACATCTTAGGCATTATACAAAAACATAGCATCCACTCTATATGACTTTCACACAATTGCAGTTTATCACATTTCCTCCATTGGCCTTCTGTGGAACACAGACAGTATAGATGAGATCACACACATGACCACCTTCTCACTCTGTCTCACCTAATCTGCCACTCTGACTCCATTGTATCTGAGGCCGAATAGCTATCATCAACATGTATGCTTGTCCCAAACACCAGAGTATCAATTTTGTACCACACCCACTCTCTGGAACGATATCACGCACACTCTAATTGTTGACAGCTCATTAATGGATGAATGCCATGACTAAACGCTTTATGACATCACAGCCTATATTATGATCTTCACCATCTAGTATCTTTATGACAACATACCCATATATATGATATCACACATACTGCTTCATGACAATGCCAACGTCTATACCTGACATCTTACAAACTATATTTGAACATCACTGCCACTGTAGTTGCTGCCATCACACAGATGGATACACAACGTTCGCGCTCGTCGACGCTCTGTACCTCTGTGTCGATGACATCACAACAAGTAATGTAAGTCATGAACAGGGCACACACAGGACATCATACACATTCTACATGACATCAAATTCAACACTTTTATGATATCATGATCAGAATTGATGACATCCAAACACTGCAATTCATGCCTCAGATCCCCCCTATATGACCATCACATCCACGGTATTATGACATCTCCACCCCAATTCAGTGACTACACTCGGCAGCCACTCCAACAGTCCCATCACATCCACTATGGTTTCTGAAGTTATATCCCTATATTGACATGAAACACACCGTGTAAAGACAATACAACCACTCTATCTGACAGGATAACCTCCATAATCTGTATATCAGTGATGATGACACCCTCTCTATCAAGTTGTTATAGACCACATGCCTGTCGTAGGAACACCACACAGTACTATAATAGTATCGAACAATATGGCTGTATATATGACATCACACCCACGCTGAAGTGACATAAATTCACTCTAAGCGTTACATTCAAATACTTTTTTTTGTCTCACACCACACCCTTTATAACTGACAGCGCATCCATTGTACCTGTGGCATCTCACACAGATTATCGATTATATTACCCTCATTGTAAAAAAAAAAAAATTTTATGATACCACAGCCACAAAGTCTGTGAATATTTTTTGAACTACATAATGACATCACATCGCACTCTGTATGATATCACACCAACTCTATGACATTACACCCACTGTCTACAAGTAATTAACCCAGTTTATCTGACATTGGAATCCCTCTGTACCTGCGTTTATCACCGAGTATATTGATTAAACCACACAGCATTATGTGTGAAAACAAACCCACTGTAGGTATGACATCCTGTGATTACTTGTTTGTTACCTAACACCCACTCATTATGACATCACAAGACTGTATTCAAGGAGACCATATAGGATCTATTCGATGCATATGACACCACACCCACTGTATAATGACATCACAACACGTCTACTTGTGACATCACAGCCACAGTAATTAAGACAAGACACCTACTAAGCTTTCGACACCATACTCAGTAAAATAGACATCATGCACTTGGGAGATTGAATGGGACGACTAACACTGCTACCCGATGTCAGGTACATATTACGTATAGGACATCATATCCACTAATATACGATTCTCACACACACTGTGGTGTAGGACTATACAAGTTCTTATGTCACTGTACTCTCGGTCTCTCACGACGTCTCCTCCTGCCCTTTACATCAACACTCTCTAATGTTATCACACCTACTTTGCGATGCTAACAAACTATGAAAGAGATCAAGGTGGTTGTATGCCAATCATGAGATAAATCGAATCAACCAACTTTGACAAATCTCAGTATTTATGAATTCACATGCATGTATATGATCTCAAGCTATTGTAACGATATGAATTTCATTACACATATGATATCACAGTTAATATAACGTGACTCATAAAATGATCTTCTATGACATACAATTACTTTACTGACTTATTACTTTATATAGCATCACACACAGGTTATGAGGAACAGAAAATTGTGTATCTTCACAGAATATCTGACTACACGATGTAACTGATCAAAGAAAATGTATCAATTTATCAACCCAGTGTAGTATGACATACCTCCACTATATGTATAATCTTGTAAATACCTATGTACACTCCCCTTACCATCAACCCTTTTTTTACATACTCCATTATTTGACATCACATAACGGATCTGTTCGCACACCCAGCTATCATAATCACACTATATATATATGATATCTATCTATACTGTGAATCCTGCATTATTATGACATCCACCAATCTGTATACATCCCCTCTGTGTTGCTGACACACCCGCCTATGTAATTATTTGCCTTAGATGCATCACATCCTCTTTATAACAAACCAGTATTTGATGTCCATCCATTCAGAATGCGTCAACCCACTATATGAGACAGCAACCCACTTACTTGCATCAAACCTCTCCAAAATCACCCACTTTTATGTAATCACACCCCTATATGTTGACATCAGTTGCACCTGTACATCACATCTCTCTAATCTTCACTCTGTACTAGACCTCACACTCTAGTAGAAACCACATCAGTATTAGGCAATATATTCCTATAATTGACATCACCAAATAATCCTTTCATCACACGACTGTTTGACCAGTCACAAACCCACTCTTGAGCCTCAAATCTGCGAGGCACACTTTCCCTGTAAGACTCACCTCACTTACGACATCAAACCCCATTTCAAGGCTCACGCACAATATATTACCATACCACAGTACTCTTCATCACATCCACTGTATTGAGATATCACAACAAGTGTTCTATGAGATCCATGCCTATATATAACATCAATCCATTGTATCAACCTATCACTATTTTGTTACCTCAAACACGTATCTTCTGTGTTTACACCCACTCTTTCCATCTTATCACACCCTTTTTAGTATACATCACACCCCGTTTGCGTACCATCATAAAAACTTTGAAGGCTCACATCCAATTTTAGGCATGACACACATTATTTATGACATCGCAGCACTGTACTCATGAATCACTAAAATATCTGACTTGCACCACGTACCTGTGTACAAACCACTTATGATGATCTCAACAAATGTACTAGGAACAACCATTTTAGTATGACATCTTAGGCACTAAAAATCTTCGACCTCTTTTGACTTACACATCAGTCATGCATTACCTCCTGGATTCGGGATCAGACATATAATGAATCACACCATGACAACACAATGTTATATCTGCCATCTCACCCATTTATCTAGACTACTCATTTGCTTGTCCTCAAACCAGGTACAATGAAACACACCCACTCTCTGGACATATCACACACTCTATGTATGACAAACACATTCAGGATGAATACATGACATCAAGCTTAGACATCACAGCCCTTTCATGACACCACATGTATTTATACATCAAACCTTTACGTGATATCACAATACTGCTTTCATGACAAGCAACTCACACCAACCACACACTATTTGACATCACTGCCACTGTATTTGTGCCATCACCAGATGACACACCTTTGTAGATGTACCTCTGTCGATGATTACACAATATTAAGTCATGACGGGCACACTAACATCATACACATTCTACAGACATCATTCAACTTTTGATATCAATGATCGTATGATGACATCAAAACACGCATTCATGCATCAGTCCCTTTATGACATCACATCCGGTTATACTTCATCCCTATATCAGTACTCACAGCCACTCCTCTGTCCATCACACCACTATGTTCTGAATTCATCCTATTGACATGAAACACACCGTGTAAAGACAATACAACACCTATCTGACAGATAACCTCCTAATCTGTTCATGTATACACCCACTCTACATGTTATAACACACCGTATGAGAACCACACATACTATATGTTCGACATAGCATATAATGAATCACACCCACGCTGGTGCATAAATTTCCCCTTACGTGACACACATCTCTTTTTTCACATCACCCTTTATTTGAAGCACATCTCTGTACCGTGCATCACACACGTTATCATCATAAACCCCATTGTGTATATACCAGACCACAAGTCTATGCCTTGAAATAGATATGATATACATCACTCTGTATGATATACACATTAGAATCAACCACTGTTTATGTATTAAGTATATTGAATGATCTGTACTGGGTATATGAGTTTGATTAATAAACACAGATTATGTGTGTGAAAAAAAACTTCTGTTGATCTGTGATTAATTTGTGACACACACTCTTTATGACACAAGTGAAATTATGGCAAATTGCACTCGTTATGACACACACCACGTATATGAATAATAACTTATTGTGAAAAAGCACTGTATTATGACAAGACACCATATCGATGGCTTTACGACACCAATACTCAGAAAAGATATACAATCGCACTTGGTTATATGGACAGTGGGAAAACTACCACTGTATCCGAATGTCATGTCATATTACTACGTTTAGGACATCATATGCACTATATACAGGTAAAACACAATGCTCGTTTGTTTGCACTACAAACAGCCTCATGTTCTGTCTTGAAACCCGTTCTAACTGCCATCCCATCCACTGTAATATGTTATCCCCACCCACTTTCTGTCCGACGAACCAATCCACACCATCTACATTCGTAGGAGATCACAGGTGCGCCTGGTATGCCAATCAGATTCACTACACATGACATCATAATCCACACCCAATGGACAACAATTCCATCAGTATTTAAAGACATCACATGCAGTGTATTCATGACATCAACACCCAATTGTGAATAAGATATGACATTCATTACACTATAGATATCACAGTGACTTTATACGTGATATAAAATGACTCTATCTAAGAATCAAATCTACTTAATGACTTATTATTTATATAGCAATCATCACAGTGTTGTGAAACAGAAAAATTGAGTATTCATAGCACATATCTGACTCAATAAGTCTGTAATGTGTAATACAGAAAAATGCATCCAATTTTATCAAAACCATTGTATGTATGGGACATCCTCATATAGGTATGAATTCTTGTATAATACTATGATATACCTTAATCTTTACGCCATACAATTTATTTATGAATACTTATATTGATACATCATGGATTGTGGTCACACCAGTCATCGTGATATCACAACTTAAAATATAGTATTATCCAGTATACCTGTGACTCCATGCACTTATTAGACATCACACCCAATCGTTTCACCACCCCTGTGTTGCTGACAACACTCGGGCCATGTATATATTTTCACTAATGGATCACATCCTCTTTATAAAGCAAACCAGTTTATGATGTCACATCCATTCGACAGCTAACCACTATATAGACACAACCACTGTTCTTTGCATCAAACTCCCACAAATCACACCCACTTTTATGTACATCACCCCACTATATGTGACATCATTGCCTCTGAACACACATCTACTCTTAAATCTTCACTCTACTGTCTAGACCTCACAACACTAGTAGAACCACATCAGTATGTAGGGCAATATTTCCCTATAATTACATCCAGCAAACCTTGTCATCACACGACTATTGCCACGCAACCTACTCTGTAGACCCAAATTCTATGTGCAGCATCTTGCCCTGTTGAAGACATCCATCCCACATACGAATCAACCCATTTCTAGGCATCACCAATATATTACATAACCCACGTATCTTGTCATCAACCACTGTATTGATTAAATCAAAAATTATCTAGATCCATGCGCTATATAGATGACATCATATCCATGAACTACTATCACTAGTTTTGTTACTCAACACTATCTTCTGTTTCACACCCACCTTTCCATCTATCACACCTTGATTATGACATCACACCCTTTGCGTACCATCATAAACTTTAAGCATCACATCCAATTTAGGCATACACACAATTTATGACATCGCAGCACTGTACCATCATACTCAATATCGCTTGCATCACGTACCCGTGTATCACAACCACTTAAGATGATCTCAGACAACTGTACGTAGATATCAACCCATTTTTGTATGAATCTTAGGCACTATCAAACTTCGACCACTCTTTTGACTTCACACCATTCAGTCACGCATTACTCCATGGATCGTGCTCAGACACTATAATGAGACAACACATGACAACACAAAGTTATTCTCCCTCTCACCATTTATCTGAACTACTCACTATGTTGCCTCAACCAGATATCATGTACACACCCCTCTCTGGACGATACACACATTGTATACAGCACATTCAGATATGAATGACATCAAGCTTATGACATCACAGCCCTTATGATACATCCAGCTAGTGTTTTATGACATATACCAATAACGTGATATCACACATATGCTTTCATACAATGCACTTCACTACATTCAACCTATATTTGACATCCTGCCACTTATTGGCATCACACAGTACCACACTTTGTATCGATGTACTCTGTGCGATGAATACACAAGTATGTAAGTCAGACAGGCACACAATGAATCATACCATTCTACATACTCACATCAACTTATGAATCAATGATCAGTATGATGCATCACAAACAGCATCAGACATCATCCCCCTATATAATCACATCACGGTTATGACACTCATCCCTATTCAGACTCACAGCCACTCCATCTGTCCCATCACATCCACTATGTTCTGATTCAATCCACTATATTGCATGAAACACCGGTAAGACAATACAACACTCTATTGACGATAACCCATATCTGTATCATGTGAGACACCCACTCTACATGATAACACACACTGTATGAGACACCACACATACTATATGTATGAACAATGCAGATAATGATTCACACCCACCTGAGACATAAATTCACTCTATACGTACACATCTTCTTTTCTCACATCACCCCTTTAAAGAAGCACATCTCTTACCCGTTTATCACACACAGATTATACATATACCCCATTGTATGATGATACCAGAGCCAAAAGTCTATGCCTTTGAACTACATATACATCATTCACTCTGTATGATACAACATCTTGCACACACCACTGTTCTCATGTATTAACCATATTTGCATCGCTCCCTGTACCTGGTCATTAATGATATATTATTTAACACCCATTATTTTGTGATATCAACCCACTTTTAGACATCTTGTTTTGGACCCCCATCTTTAAACACAACGTTATGCAACACATCATCTTTGACACAACCACTGTTATGACATCACTTTCACCTACTGTAAAAAACCCTGTAATATGACAAACCACTATGCTTTAACAAATCCATAAAATTCACCACTGGTTATGATAACACTCACTGTAAACCGATTTTGACAATACTTTAAATCAACCACTTTCGCTCACCACATGTGGAATGATACACAAGCCTATGTCCTTAACCATCTATTGCACACATCACTTATATGTACACACCATTTTCGAACACACTATTAAGAATCACATCCATATTAGCAAAATGACTCACATGACTCAAACCCCAGAACCAAATCCCAGTTTATGAAAACATTTATTCAGAACAAATTGTACAATGACTTTCATCCGCTATATATCAACATTATATGACATCATAAATGATCTTTATAATACCACCTACTTACAACCTTTATTAGACACACCATTATGAACAAACATTGTGTCTCCAACCTATCTGATCACAACATAAAATTTCATCACGAAATATCAATTTAAACAAACCCATTGTAACATCCCCCTTTGTTGAAACTGTTAATTATTACACACCTCTAGCACACCTTTATTTGACAACTCATATTTGACATACTAACTGACGGGCACACCACTATATGAACACAACCATTATATTCCATCAAACCTTCTCCATCAATTATGACACACACCAATTGTAACATCACCCTTTTGCTACACCCTCTCGCTATGTAAATCATTTGCACAAAATGGCATAATCCTTTTTAAGAACAAGATTTTTGTCACACCAATTGACACGCCACCACTTTGAGACCAACCCTTTCTTTGCCTAAAACCCTCCACAATATCAACCATTTAGTGACATCACACCCATATTTGTAAACATCCTCTGTAAATCACATTATTAGTCTCCTTCGTAATATACACATCTTGTAAAACCATAGTTTAGGCATATATCCCTTGTGTTTACACCCTTCCTTATCACACCCTGTATTGACCACGTCACATACTTGATACTCAAATTATGCAGCACCCTTTTAGACATCCATCCCACTTAGACATCAAACCCCATTCTAGGCTCACGCACAATTATAATCATCCCAGTACTGTATCACACCATTATTGATGATATACAACTGTATCTTGGATCTCAGCGCTATATAGGGAAAATATGATACAATACCACAAGTTTTTCCTCCAAACCCGTACTGGTTACCCCACTTTTTTCTCAAACCCGTATATGAAATCCACCCCTTTGCGTACCACATAAAAACTTTGAACATCACATCCATTTATGCATAACCCCATTATTTACATCATCATTATCTGAATCACCAATTTCTGACTGCACCTTACCTGATCCAACCACTTATGTGACTCACCAATGTACAGGATACACACCTTTATGATACTTAGATATACAAATTTGAACCACCTTGACTCAACCATTCATCCTCCATTATCATGATTCGTGCTCAACACTATAGATGGGTCCCCATGACACACAAGTTTATGCATCTCCCCTTTATCTGAACACCCCATCTGTCCAAACCCGGTATCAATTAACAACCCCCCTGGACATACAAACACTTATGTATACCCATTCGATATGAAAACCAACTTTATAATAAACCCTTATGAGACACCATATATTAGAATATCAAATATGATATCACACAAGCTTTCATAATCACTCTAATACATCCACCTTTTTACAACACCCGTATTGTGCAAACCACCAGTACACAACGTTTGATCATTACCCTGTGAGATAAACACAAGTAGAATCATGAAACACATATACTCATCACTTTAAACATCACTTCACTTTATTCATACATACATCATCCAACATGCATTCAGAATTAATCCCCCATAGGGAATCAACACGTTATGACACTACCCCAATCTTTACTCACAGCCACTCATCTGCCAACATCACAGTTGATCACAACACAATTGCATGAAACCACCTGTAAGACAAACAACACTCTACTACAGATAACCTCCATTGATATGGAATAAAACCCATCATCATGTTTAACACACACTTATTACACCACACTTTGTATGACAAAGCTATTTGTCCCCACTATGATAATCACTCTATATGCTCAACCTTTTCCCATCACACCTTTAACTGGCAATCCTCGTACATGTATACACACGAATCTCATATAACCCCATTTATTATGATACCAAGCAAAAGTATGCACCTATGAATACATATGACAAAACCCCTTATGATACACAACACCTTACATCACACCCAGTTCCATGTATTACCATATATTGCCGACCCTTCTGGTCAACGATATATTTTATAACCCATTTTTGAATCAAACCCATAGTATGAATCTGTATAATTGTATCACACCACTCTTTAGCATCACAACTTATTATGCACACTCACTTAGACACACACCCCTGTTTGAATCACATACCTATTTGAATCCACCACGTAATTGACACACCTATATTTTAACACATCTTAAAAAACACCCTTGGTTTGGGAAACAACCGTACCAGTCATGGCCACTCTCTTAAGACATCATATTATAAGTCCACCCCACTGTGGGTGACACCCAACTTATGGCGAAACCCGACTTGCCACAATCCACTATATCACACACCATTTGTGACATCCACCACTATGTGGACACAGTTGCATGTTCCATCAATGCACTACCATGACTATACCACACTCATGACCAATCCATATTTGCAATTCCTTTTCATGAATCACCCTTGTATACAAGACATTCCCTCTACTCTTGTATCCACATAATACGTGACATCATAAATACCTCTTCATACAACCCACCTTTAGATTTTTATATGCATCACCACAGTCAAACCCCGTGTATGTATGAAAATACCCCCACATATTATGAAAACTTGTATAATACCTAAGGGTATCACATCCTTTTCCCCCTCACACCCTTATTTTTGCATCATTCCCCCTTTTTTGACATACATCAATGGTTTTGTGTCGTCAACCCACAACGAGAATCACAACTATATATTAATCTACCATATACTTAATCCTTTCATATATTTTTGACCACCCCAATCTGTATAACAAACCACCCCCTGTGTTGCTGACACCACCTCGGCCTATGTAATTCATTTCACTTAGATGGGATCACATCCCCCTTTAAAAACAAAACCAGATTATGATTCACATCCACTTCAGGGCATCGTCAACCCACTATATGGAAAAGCAAAACCCCCGGTTTTTGCCATCAAAACTCCCACTAATATCACACCCACTTTTATGTGACATCACACCCCCTATAGGGGTTTCATCATTGCACTCTGTAAAACACTCTACTCTTAAATCTTCACTTACTGTATTATACCCCAAACATCTAGAGAAACCACTCCAGTAGTAGGGAATATTTCCCTAAATGTGACATCACACAAATAATCCTGTCACACACCGACTGTATTGACCAGTCACACCTATCTTTTATGACCTCAAAACTGCGATGTGCCACTTTGCCCTTTGAAGACATCCATCCTCAATTACGACATAAACCACCATTTCTAAGGACACGCACAATTATTTTTCTCATACCCCCAAAACTCTGTCATCACATACTGTATTATGATATCACAACAAGTGTATCTTTGAATCTCATGGCCCATATATTTTGACACATATCCCCTTTAACAATACCCATTCATATTTTGTTACCTAAACACGTATCTTCTTGTTTACACCCCTTTTCCCTTTACACACCCTTTGTATTATACATCACACCCCCCTTTTTTGACCATCAAAAAAATTTTGAGGGATCACTCCAATTTTTTGGCAGACACCCCTTATTTAGACACGCATGCACTGACCATGACTCACTCCAAATTTATTTTATCCCCTGTACCTTGTATACAAACCACTTAAAATTATCTCAACCAAAAATTTCGTAGGATATCAACCCCTTTTTATGTTGACATCTTTGGCACTAACAAATCTTCGAACCACTCTTTTGGGCTTTAACCATTCACAACGCTTACCTCCCTGAAATTCTGGGACAGGGCACTAAATAAACCACAAACAACACAAATGTTATATTCCATCTCACCCATTTATCTGAATAATCCATGTAGCTTGTCCTCAAACCAAAATTCAAAGTAAACCCACCCACTTTGGGCATTCACCACACTCTAGTATACAGCCTTTTGGGTGAATGAATACATCAAAACTTTATGAAACACACCCTTTAATGACTCCAGCTAGGTTTTTTATACATCTCAATTTTTGATACACACTATGCTTTCATGACAAAATGCAACCCCCAAATACACTCACCACTTATTTGACACACTGCCCCGATTTGTGCCATCACACAGAAACCAAAAACGTTTTTTCGGTACTCTGTGTGATGAAAAACAAGTTTTTTAAGTATGACAGGCACACAATGAAACATACACTTTTACATGCATAATTCCAAATTTTTTTATCAATGATCAGTATGATGACACCAAACACTGAATTCATGACAAACAATCCCCCCATAGACAATTTACATCCCGGTTTAAGACATCTATCCCCCATATCATGAAACCCCCAGCCACCCATCGTCCCACACATCCACTGGTTCTGAAATTATTCCCTATATTTTTACATGAAACACACCGGTAAAACATACAACCCCTCTATCTGCGATAACCCCCAAATCTGATCAGTGTGATGAACCCACCTATCATTTATAACACAACCCGTAGAGGAAAACCACACATCTAATGTATCGAAAATAGCCTATTTATGAATTTACACCCACGCGAGTGACATAAATTCACTCTATACTACTCCATCTTCTTTTTCCCATCACAAACCCCTTTATTTCTGAAGCACTCCCCGTACCAGGGATCACCAAGATTTTCGTCATATAACCCCGTGTATGATACCGGCCACAAGTCTTGCCTTTTAAACTAAATAGACCACTCCCTCTGTATTAAAACACCACTCTAGACTCACAAAACCCCCGTTTTCATGTATTTAAACCCCTATATTCATCGCATCCCTGTAACCCCGGGGCTTACGAAAATT
>JAJLRB010000865.1:0-27159 GCA_020976825.1 Odocoileus hemionus | reverse complement strand
CAATAAATTTATCCAAATATTCAAATCTACACATATGATAAACCAAAGGCCAACCTACAGCATTAAGACTTTATGTGATAGATGCACCCCTTAATCTCATAAGAAGGGACTTACTTATGCAATGGAAAACTCAGGTATACATTCCACATTTTTCCTAGGGGCCACTTCTCATTTTACAAACAAAACAGTTATTAAAATAACTGAGGCATTTTATGAGCCTATTTAGTCAAAGCAATGGCTCCTTATGAAAGAAAAATTTCAAGTTACTAAAAAACCTATAAACACACAATTAAAATGGAAACATATTGAAGAAACTTGCTCTTTTTGGAAATCTCCTATTTTTGTTATAATAAGGAAATATTAAAAGTGGTGTCTCTTAAAAGAGTTTACAAAAGTTAATTCTTTTTTGAAACCTGGGGATGCATTGTAACCAGAGATCCCATTACTATTCCTCAAGATTGGCGCATTATTTTTTCTGACTCAGAAGACTGATTTTTTAATATGCCTTTACACACTTTAGACCGGGAGAGACTTTCTCTCTCCCTTTTCCTAATCATATCGGGCCTCATAAAAGATTTCAGCAGAATATGTTAACTCAAGGTATGCTTAAATGTCCTGCTACTGCAGCTGCTAAGTCACTTCAGTCGTGTCCTACTCTATGTGACCCCATAGATGTCAGCCCTCCAGGTTCCCCTATCCCTGAGATTCTCCAGACAAGAGTACTGAAATAGGGTTCCATTGCCCTCTTCATAATAGTCCTAGCATTTGTCAAAATTTTGCAGCCACGTCTTTACGTCCTATGTGACAAAAATTCCCTCATGCATATATCATTAATAATATACAATAGCTACAAAAAAAGAGAAAGGAGATTTTTGAAACCGAATGGTTCTGACATACTTTAGACTCCAGTGAAAACTGATGAAAATAAAATCTTTATTAAAATTGCAAAACCGGTACATGATGCACGTGTAGTAAAGGAAAGGTTAACATGTTAATTTTTTTTTTTTTTTAGAATTCCAGTTCTGCCTGGGAAACAAAAATAGTCTAAGAAAAAACCTTAAGTTAACTCTTATTGTGTCCTTGGCATACGCAGCCCACTTTATCTAGGACTCCAGCAATGAGCAAATTGGTGTGGCTCAAAATAAATAAATAAACAAAAAGGTATTTTAAATTTCATAAGGGGAACTATGTCTATGTATCTAAAATTATCTAAGTCTCATTGTATGTTTTTATTTTTAGATAGTGTGGAGTTAATGGGCTCTATTTGGATTCAGCTTTACATGAACTGAAGGGTGTTCAATGTTGGGTATAATGTTTATTGAATTGTGAATGTGATTACAATATCATTTTTTGTTAATCTAGTAGGGACAGGTCTTGAGTCATCAACATTATATAATACTTTTGTTATGCCTTGGTTTGGGGTAAGATACGATTGTCAAAAAAAGGTAAACCTTTACATATATACATATAGATGAGATGAAAACTTTTAGATAAGCTCTATTAAAACAAATTGTATTTTTGATAAAATGATCTATTCTCTATAATCTGGAGTGCTCTCTTGGGATTAGAGTGACTTAGGTTGCTGCAATTGTACTTAACAATGTAGTAGACGTTTGTTGAATGGCTGAGTCATTTCTAAATGAATTAGGATTTTTTAAAGCGTTAATGGCTGAACATTGGCTTACTCTTCCAAGTGGATTTTCTTGCAGAAGAGCTGAAGAGATTGTGAGCTGTTAATGAATATTAGTATATATATTTGTAATGGAATGGATTTATATGCAATATAATATGATTTGATAAATATGTTCAAAGATCTATAATATGTTAATAAACAAGATATTTCATGGTTGCTATAGAAAAGTAAAATATAGTCCAGAGGAACATCAAGTTCAGCACACCAACTAAATGAAAGCTTAGGGTACCCCAAATCATCTCGAGATGAGAGCTAATTCCCTAGTTTTGACTCAAGAGGAATGCAAATTTCCACAAGCACCTCAACAGGAGGCCTCTCTTAGCTATAGGTATGTGAGAGGGACCCTGAGTTTGCTGCCTCATGTGGAATGAACACCGAAATGCCGTCACATGAAATATGGCCGGATTTCCCCCCAGTGACCTGAATGCAGGCTAGTCTTTCATCTCCCAATATGAAGGGATGTGTGAATCCCCTGTGGAGACTTTAGAGAAAGCTCTAGTTCCCCTCCTCATCTAGACAGGAGGCCTCACATCCCCTTGAAAATTCGAGAGGAACTTGGAGTTCAATGCGTCAAAAGGACAACAAGACTGACTCCTCTTAAAAACTGATAGGAATCCGACAATCACTGTGGGAACTGAAAGGGACACTGGGTCTCAAGTCTCACATAAAGAGGCATCTCTATTGCCCTGCCAAGCCTCGATGAGAATCTCGAGGTGTCCCTCGCAACTAGACATGAGTCCTGACTTTGCTGAACAAACTCGAGATTTGAAGGGCCATCCAAGACCTAACTCGAGAATATACCCGAGGTTCCCACCGCAACTCGACAAAAGAACACGAGACTTCCCCCTCGCTGCCAGTTGAGGCCCGATTCCCCTGCATTGCATGTAGAGTAATTCTGTGTTCCCCATCAAACATGAAGGAGTCTGGACTTCCTGGATGGAACTTCAGAGAGTCCCCAAGAACACTGTCACTAATCTAGAGGGACCCTGATGTCACCGCAGCAACAAGAAAGGGCTCTATGTTCCGAAAATCGACTCGAGATGAGTCCAGATTCTCCTGCATGTGCTCCAGAGCCATCCCGAATTCCCCATCAAACACGAGAAGTGGCTTGACTTCCTTTAAACCACAACAGAGTATCCCCGAGAACACCGTCCAAAGTCCAGAGGAACACCAAGTTCAGCAGAGCAACTCTTTAAGACAAAACTGCTTAGTCCCCTCCCCTTTCTTGAGATATGCATTGTCTACTGACCTTGTGACTAGCATTACTCCTTGTTTCCTTGGTAACGGTTGCAGTTTGGTTTGCTGAACTCTATCACTCCCGAAAGAAGTTTCTTGTACTGCAGCCTGTATATACTCATAGAAAAATAATTAAAGCACCTTTGCTCCATTAGAGCTTAGGTCCCCATGTCTTTTTTTGTCTCTCTCTCTCATTTTCTGTCTGACTCTCTGGAGCGTGGAAACCCGTCGTGCTCACTTTTCTGCCCGGGCTTCTAAGACCCCCTCGAGAGGGCGCCTGGTACCTTGGTGAGTGATGCAAGCCCTGTGTCAAGGACAATATTGGTACTCTGTGTAAACCAAGGGATATCAGCCTCCTTCTCTCTTTTCCTTTCTGATCGCCAACTCTGGACCACTAGGTTCCGGTCCATTAACGAACCCCAGCATGTGGCCAAAGAACAGGGACACTGGTATACGTGGTATATCGGGTGGAGTGACTCATGGACCTATTGACGTCTGTAAGTACTAAGGCATGGGTTAAAAGGCTGGCCAGCCCCATTATTTTTCTACTTTGCTCACCACTTCTTTGCATTTCAGGGACTTCTGGTTTCACCCCAGTGAATACAGGCTTGCCTTCAAACAGTAGTAGAACATAGTCCTTAGTTTCCTGATAAATGCAGTTTTGACTTATAAATTAGGCTCCGGTCAAAGAAAATGTTAAATGATCACCCAAAGAAAGAAAAATTATTCCAGTTGATCTCTAGCCTATATGCGTTCTTATTAAAGCTGTCATTCTGCCATTTCAAAGTATATTCAAGCCCTTCCAATATTCAGCAACAGAAAAATGCATGTTATATACATATTAATTAAATGATTAAACTTTACAAAAGGCTCAATTAAAACAATACAAAATGTCTCAAAATTTTCTTGCTAGCCCTGCGCTGGCTGCTCCAAATGCTTCTCCTCTGCCACCAGTCGCAACTCCAAATGTCTCTTTGTTGGAACCTAATGAAAAGTTACCTTAATTTTTAAGCTGGACTAGAAGCTACTTTTTCCCATACTGTAATCAGAGAAGAAACCAAAAAAAAGCAGCTAGAGAATTTACTTGCTTATGAGAATGCATATCAGAAATGTCAAGGAGCTATAGCTGCAATTTGTCAGACTAGGATTATTATTGATTATATAAAGGCTTGTCACAATCTAGGATCAAAAACATAAAAGATGCAAATACTAGCTGAAACAATGTACAACCTTTTCAAAAGAGAAGTGAAGGATGTTTTACATGTGGAGATAAAAACCTTTTAAAAAGGGACTTCCCTAAGAAAGCTAATAACATGCTTCAAAACGTTTGCCCTGCTACCACAGAGGAATGCACTTGGCCAAAGACAGTAAATTTAAATTTGATATTGAAGGAAAACCTTTTCCAGGAATCTTCAAAGAGGGGACCTACCAGGTCCCCTACAACAAAAAAAAGAGGGGCAAATTCTATCTTTTCCCTCAAACACTCAACGTCCAGCAGTGCTGCTATTAATATACCAGCCCTAAATGATTTTCTCCTTTACCCTTAAGCAGTCCCTTCTAGAGTACCTACTGGAGTTTTTGGACCCCTGCCCCCACAAACCTTCAGGTTTTACAGGGCTGATCTAATTTGGCTTCTAAAGGAATTACTGTTCGACGTGGAATAATTGATTCAAATTATAAAGGAGAAATTCAAATTATGATGTCAGCTCAGATTCTATGGCAATTCAAAAGGGGGGACAAAATTTCTCAATTACTTCTTTTGCCTTACACTTCTATTAACTCCTCTACTAATGTAGGGAGAGGCAGATTTGGTAATACAGGTCAAAAACATTTGTTATAGACATCATTGTTATTTAAATATGTCCGACCAAATATAAATATCAAAATTAACGGTAAAATATTTTCTGGACCCCTCCGCAATGGGTCTAATTTTATCATTTCGAAACTATTTTGGCCCAAATCCTGACCTATACAAAAGGCCTCTTGCCACATTATAGGAATTTCTCAAGCCAAAGTACAATAAATTTATCAAAATATTCAAATCTACACATATGATAGACCAAAAGGCCAACCTACAACATTAAGACTTTATGTGATAGATGCACCGCTTAATCTCATAGGAAGGGGCTTACTTATGCAATGCAAAACTCAGATATACATTCCACATTTTTCCTAGGGGCCACTGCTCATTTTACAAACAAAACAGTTATTAAAATAACTGAGACAATTGATGAGCCTATTTAGCCAAAGCAATGGCTCCTTGTGAAAGAAAAATTTCAAGCTACTAAAGAACTTATAAAAACACAATTAAAATGGAAACATATTGAAGAATCTTGCTCTTTTTGAAACTCTATTTTTGTTATAAAAAGGAAATATTACAAGTGGTGTCTCTTAAAAGAGTTTACAAAAGTTAATTCTTTCTTGAAACCTGGGGCTGCATTGTAACCAGATATCCCATTACTATTCCTCATGATTGGCACATTATTATTACTGACTCACAAGATTGTTTTTTAAATGTGCCTTTACACCCTTTATACCGGGAGAGACTAACTTTCTCTCTCCCTTTTCCTAATCATCATCCTCATAAAAGATTTCGGTAGAATATGTTAACTCAAGGTATGCTTAAATGTCCTGCTACTGCAGCTGCTAAATCACTTCATTCGTGTCCTACTCTATGTGACCCCCTTAGATATCAGCCCTCCAGGTTTCCCTATCCCTGATATTCTCCAGACAAGAGTACTGAAATAATTTTCCATTGCCCTCTCCATAATAGTCCTAGCATTTGTCAAAATTTTGCAGCCAAATTTTACGTCCTATGTGACAAAAATTCCCTCATGCATATATTATTAATAATATACTATAGCTTCAAAAAGGAGAAAGGAGATTTTTTTTTCCATTTATTTTTATTAGTTGGAGGCTATTTACAGCATTGCAGTGGTTTTTGTCATACATTGAATTAGCCATGGATTTACATGTATTCCCCATCCCGGTCCCGGTCCCCCCTCCCACCTCCCTATCCCCCACATCCCTCTGGGTCTTCCCAGTGCACCAGGCCTGAGCACTTGTCTCATGCATCCAACCTGGTCTGGTGATCTGTTTCATCCTAGATATACATGTTTCGATGCTGTTCTCTTGAAACATCTCAGCCCCGCGTTCTCTCATAGAGCCCACAAGTCTGTTCTATACATCTGAGTCTCTTTTCCTGTTTTGCATATACGGTTATCGTTACCATCTTTCTAAGTTCCATATATATGTGTTAGTATACTGTAATGGTCTTTATCTTTCTGGCTTACTTCACTCTGTATAATGGTCTCCAGTTTCACCCATCTCATTAGCACTGATTCAAATGAATTCTTTTAACGGCTGAGTAATATTCCATGGTGTATATGTACCACAGCTTCCTCATCCATTCGTCTGCTGATGAGCATCTAGGTTGCTTCCATGTCCTGGCAATTGTAAACAGTGTTGCGGTGAACATTGGGGTGCATGTGTCTCTTTCGGATCTAGTTTCCTCAGTGTGTATGCCTAGAAGTGGTATTGCTGGGTCATATGGCAATTCTATTTCCAGTTTTTTTAAGAAATCTCCACACTGATTTCCATAGCGGCTGTACTAGTTTGCATTCGCACCAACAGTGTAAGAGGGTTCCCTTTTCTTCACACCCTCTCCAGCATTTATTGCTTGTAGACTTTTGGATAGCAGCCATCCTGACTGGCGTGGAAAGGAGATTTTTGAAACTGAAAGGCTATGATATACTTTAGACTTCAGTGAAAACTGATGAAAATAAAATCTTTATTAAAATTGCAAAACCGGTACTTGATGCACGTGTAGTAAAAGAAGGTTAACATTTTTTTTTTTTTTTTTTTTCGAAACTCCAGTTATGCACGGGAAGCAAAAATAACCTAAGAAAAAATCTTAAGTTAACTCTTATTGTGTCCTTGGCATATGCAGCCCACTCTATATAGGACTCCAGCAATGAGCAAATTGGTGGAGCTCAAAATAAATAAATAAACACAAAGATATTTTAAATTTCATAAGGGGAACTATGTCTATGTATGAAAATTATCTAAGTCTCAATGTATGTTTCTGATTTTAGATAGTGTGGAGTTAATTGGCTCTATTTGGATTCAGCTTTACATGAACTGAAGGGTGTTCAATGTTGGGTATAATGTTTATTGAATTGTGAATGTGATTTCAATATAATTATTTGTTAATCTAGTAGGGACATGTCTTGAGTCATCAATATTATATAATACTTTTGTTATGCCTTGTTTTGGGGTAAGATACGATTGTCAAAAAAAGGTAACGCTTTTATATATATACATATAGATGAGATGAAAACTTTTAGATAAGCTCTATTAAAACAAATTCTATTTTTGATACAATGATCTATTCTCTATAATCTGGAGTGCTCTCTTGGGATTAGAGTGACTTAGGTTGCTGCAATTGTGCTTAACAATGTAGTAGAAGTTTGTTGAATGGCTGGGTCATTTCCAAATGAATTAGGATCTTAAAGCGTTAATTGCTGAACATTGGCTTACTCTTACAAGCGGATTTTCTTGCAGAAGAGCTGAAGAGATTGTGAGCTGTTAATGAATATAAATATATATTTGTACTGGAATGGATGTATATACATTATATTATGATTTGATAAATATGTTCAATTTTCTATAAAATGCAAACCTACAAGATATTTCATGGTTGCTATAGAAAAGTAAAATATAGTCCAGAGGAACATCAAGTTCAGCATATCAACTCAAGGAAAGCTTCGGGTACCCCAAATCATCTCGAGATGAGAGCTGATTCCCTATTTTTGAATCAAGAGGAATGCAACTTTCCACAAGCACCTCAACAGGAGGCATCTCTTAGCTATAGCTATGTGAGAGGGACCCTGAGTTTGCTGCCTCAAGTGGAATGAACACCGAGATGCCGTGACTCGAAATATGGCCGGATTTCCATCCAGTCACCTGAATGCAGGCTAGTCTTTCATCTCCAAAGATGAAGTGATGTGTGAATCCCCTGTGGGGTCTTTAGAGAAAGCCCTAGTTCCCTGCCTCATCTCGACAGAAGGCCGCACATTCCCTTGAAAATTCGAGAGGAACTTGGAGTTAATTGCATCAAAAGGACAACAAGACTGACTCCTCTTAAAAATTGATAGGAATCCGACAATCACTGTGGGAACTGAAAGGGACACTGGGTCTCAAGTCTCACATAAAGAGGCATCTCTATTGCCCTGCCAAGCCTCGATGAGAATCTCGAGGTGTCCCTCGCAACTAGACATGAGTCCTGACTTTGCTGAACAAACTCGAGTTTTGAAGGGCCATCCAAGTCCTAACTCGAGAATATACCCCAGGTCTCCACCGCAACTCGACAAAAGAACACGAGACTTCCCCCTCGCTGCCAGATGAGGCCCGATTCCCCTGCATTGCATGCAAAGTAATTCCGTGTTCCCCATCAAACATGAAGGAGTCTGGACTTCCTGGATGGAACTTCAGAGAGTCCCCAAGAACACTGTCACAAATCTAGAGGGACCCTGATGTCACCGCAGCAACAAGAAATGGCTCTGTCTTCCAAATCGACTCGAGATGAGTCCAGATTCCCCTGCATGTGCTCCAGAGCCATCATGAATTCCACATCAAACACGAGAAGTGGCTTGACTTCCTTTAAACAACAACAGAGTATCCCAGAGAACACCGTCCAAAGTCCAGAGGAACACCAAGTTCAGCAGAGCAACTCTTTAAGACAAAACTGCTTCGTCCCCTTCCCCTTTCTTGAGATATGCATTGTCTACTGACCTTGTGACTAGCATTACTCCTTGTTTCCTTTGTAACGGTTGCAGTTTGTTTGGTTTGCTGAACTCTATCACTCCCGAAAGAAGTTTCTTGTACTGCAGCCTGTATATACTCATAGAAAAATCATTAAAGCACATTTGCTCCATTAGAGCTTATGTCCCCGTGTCTTTTTTTGTCTCTCTCTCCCTTTTTCTGGCTGACTCTCTGGAAAGTGGAGACCCGTCATGCTCACTTTTCTGCCCGGGCTTCTAAGGCACCCTCGAGAGGGCGCCTGGTACCTTGGTGATTGTTGCAAACCCTGTGTCAAGGACAAAATTGGTCCTCTGTGTAAACTAAGGGATATCAGCCTCCTTCTCTCATTTCCTTTCTGATTGCCAACTCCGGACCACAAGGTTCCAGTCCATTAATGGACCACAGCAAATGTGGCCAAAGAACAGGGACACTGGTATACATGGTATATCCTTTTTAGGGACTCATTGATCTATTGACGTCTGTAAATACTAAGGCATGGGTTAAAAGGCCAGCCCCATTATTTTTCTACTTTGCTCACCACTTCTTTACATTTCAGGGACTTCTGGTTTCACGCCAGTGAATAGAGGCTTGCCTTCAAACAGTAGTAGAACATAATCCTTAGTTTCCTGATAAATGCAGTTTTGAATTATAAATTTGGCTCCGGTCAAAGAAAATGTTAAATGAGCAGCCAAAGAAGGAAAAATTATTCCAGTTGATCTCTAGCCTATATGCGCTTTATTAAAGCTGTAATTCTGCCATTTCAAGGTATATTCTAGCCCTTCCAATATTCAGCAACAGACAAAACACATATTATATACATAGAAATTAAATGATTAAACTTTACAAAAGGCTCAATTAAAACAATACAAAATATCTCAAAATTTTCTTGCTAGCCCTGCCCTGGCTGCTCCAAATGGTTCTAATCTGCCAAGAGTCCCAACTCCAAATGTCTCTTTGTTGGAACCTAAAGAAAAGTTACCTTAATTTTTAAGGTAGACTAGAAGCTGCTCTTTCCCATACTGTAATCGGAGAAGAAACCAAAAAAAAAAAAAAAAAAAAAAAAAAAAACAGATAGACAAAATACTTGCTTATGAGAATGCATATCAGAAATGTCAAAGAGCAATAGCTGCAATTTGTCAGACTAGGATTATTATTGATTACATTAAGGCTTGTCACAATCTAGGAGCAAAAGCTTAAAAGATGCAAAACACTAGCTGAAACAATGCTACAACCTTTTACAAAGAGAAATGAAGGATGCTTACATGTGGAGATAAAAACCGTTTAAAAAAAGCCTGCCCTAAGAAGGCTAATAGAAAGCTTCCAAAAACTTGCTCTTGCTGACACAGAGGAATGCACTGGCCCAAAGACAGTAAATTTAAATTTTATATTGACGGAAAAGCTATTCCAAGAAACTCCAAAGAGGGGACCTACCAGGTCCCCTACAACAAAAAAGAGGGGCAAATTCTATCTTTTCCCTCAAACCCTCAACCTCCAGCAGTGCTGCCATTAATATACCAGCCCTAAATGATATTTTCCTTTACCCTTAAGCAGTCCCTTCCAGAGCACCTACTGCAGTTTTTGGACCCCTGCCCCCTCAAAATTTCAGGCTTTTAAAGGGCTGATCTAATTTGGCTTCTAAAGGAATTACTGTTCGGCATGGAATAATTGATTCAAATTATAAAGGAGAAATTCAAATCATGATGTCAGCTCAGATTCTATGGCAATTCAAAAGGGGGACAAAATTTCTCAATTACTTCTTTTGCCTTACACTTCTATTAACTCCTCTACTAATGTACGGAGAGGCAGATTTGGTAATACAGATCAAAAATAATTCTTATGGACATCATTCTTATTTAAATATGTCCGACCAAATACAAATATCAAAATTAATGGTAAAATATTTACTGGACCCCTCAGAAATGGGTCTAATATTAGCATTTCGAAAGTATTGTGGCCTAAATCCTGATCTATACAAAAGGTCTCTTGCCAAATTGCAGGACTTTCTCAAGCCAAAGTACAATAAATTTATCAAAATATTCAAATCTACACATAGGATATACCAAAAGGCCAACCTACAACATTAAGACCTTATGTGATAGATGCACCCCTTAATCTCATAGGAAAGGAGTTACTTATGCAATGGCAAACTCAGATACACATTCCACATTTTTCATAGGGGCCACTGCTCATTTTACAAACAAAATAGTTATTAAAATAAAGGAGAAAATTTATGAGGCTATTTAGACGAAGCAATGGCCCCTTATGACAGAAAAATTACAAGCTACCAAAGAACTTATACACACACAATTAAAATGGAAACATACTGAAGAATCTTGCTCTTTTTGGAACTCTCCTATTTTTGTTATACAAACGAAATATTACAAATGGTGTCTCTTAACAGAGTTTAAAATGTTAATACTTTTCTGAAACTAGGGGCTAAATCGTAACCAGAGATCACATTACTATTGCTCAAAATTGGCACATTATTACTACTGATTCACAAGATTGATTTTTTAAATATGCCTTTACACCCTTTAGACCAGGAGAGACTAACTTTCTCACTCCCTTTTCTTAATCATGTTGGGCTTCATAAAGATTTCAGTAGACTATGTTACCTCAAGGTATGCTCAAAATACCTGCTACTGCTGGTGTTATGTCACTTCAGTCGTATTCTACTCTATGCGACCCCATAGATGTCAGCCCACCAGGTTCCCCTATCCCTGAGATTCTCCAGACAAGAGTACTGAAATGGGGTTCCACAGCCTCTCCATAATAGTCCTAGCATTTGTCAAAATTTTGCAGCCATGTCTTCACGTCCTGTGTGACAAAAATTCCCTCATGCATATATCATTAATAGTATAATATGGCTACAAAAAGAAGAAAGGAGATTTTTGAAAATGAATGGCTATGATATACTTTAGATTCCTGTGAAAACTTATGGAAATAAAATCTTTATTAAAATTGCAAAACCGGTACTTGATGCACGTGTAGTAAAGAAAAGGTTAACATGTTAATTTTTTTCTTTTTTCAAAACTACAGTTCTGCATGGGAAACAAATATAGCCTAAGAAAAAACCTGAAGTTAACTCTTATTGTGTCCTTGTCATACACAGCCCACTCTATATAGGATTTCAGCAATGAGCAAATTGGTGGAGCTCAAAATAAATAAATAAACAAAAAGATATTTTAAATTTCATAAGGGAAACTATGTCTATGTATCTAAAATTATCTATGTCTCAAAGTATGTTTTTGTTTTTATATAGTGTGGAGTTAAAGGGGTCTATTTGGATTCAGCATTACATGAACTGAAGGGTGTTCAATGTTGGGTATAATGTTTATTGAATTGTGAATGTGATTTCAAGATATATATTTGTTAATCTACTAGGGACAGGTCTTGAGTCATCAACATTATATAATACTTTTGTTATGCCTTGGTTTGGGGTAAGATATGATTGTCAAAAAAAGGTAACCCTTTATATATATACACATATAGATGAGATGAAAACTTTTAGATAAGCTCTATTAAAACAAATTGCATTTTTGATAAAATGATCTATTCTCTATAATCTGGAGTGCTCTCTTGGGATTAGAGTGACTTCGGTTGCTGCAATTGTGCTTAAATATGTAGTAGAAGTTCGTTGAATGGCTGGGTCATTTCAGAATGAATTAGGATTTTAAAGCGTTAATTGCTGAACATTGGCTTATTCTTACAAGTGGATTTTCTTGCAGAAGAGCTGAAGAGATTGTGAGCTGTTAATGAATATAAATATATATATTTGTACTGGAATGGATTTATATGCAATATAATATAATTTGATAAATATGTTCAATGATCTATAAAATGCTAACATACAAGATATTTCATGGTTGCTATAGAAAAGTAAAATATAGTCCAGAGGAACACCAAGTTCAGCACACCAACTCAAAGAAAGCTTCGGGTACCCCAAATCTTCTCTAGATGAGAGCTGATTCCCTATTTCTGACTCAAGAGGAATGGAACTTTCCACAAGCACCTCAACAGGAGGCCTCTCTTAGCCATAGGTATGTGAGAGGTACCCTGAGTTTGCTGCCTCAAGTGGAATAAACACCAAGATTCCATGACTCGAAATATGGCCGGATTTCCCTCCAGTGAAATGAATGCAGTCTAGACTTTCATCTCCCAAGATGAAGGGATGTGTGAATCCCCTGTGGAAACTTTTGTGAAAGCTTTAGTTCCCCTCATCATCTCGACAGGAGGCCTCACATCCCCTTGAAAATTCGACAGGAACTTGGAGTTCAATGCATCAAAAGGACAACACGCCTGACTACTCTTAAAAATTGATAGGAATTCGACAATCACTGTGGGAACTGAAAGGGACACTGGGTCTCAAGTCTCTCCTAAAGAGGCATCCCTTTTGCCCTGCCAAGCCTCGATGAGAATCTCGAGGTGTCCCTAGCAACTAGACATGAGTACTACTGACTTTGCTGAACAAACTCGAGTTTTGAAGGGCCATCCAAGTCCTAACTCGAGAATATACCCCAGGTTCCCACCGCAACTCGACAAAAGAACACGAGACTTCCCCTTCACTGCCAGATGAGGCCCGATTCCCCTGCATTGCATGCAAAGTAATTCCGTGTTCCCCATCAAACATGAAGGAGTCTGGACTTCCTGGATGGAACTTCAGAGAGTCCCCAAGAACACTGTCACAAATCTAGAGGGACCCTGATGTCACCGCAGCAACAAGAAATGGCTCTGTCTTCCAAATCGACTCGAGATGAGTCCAGATTCCCCTGCATGTGCTCCAGAGCCATCATGAATTCCACATCAAACACGAGAAGTGGCTTGACTTCCTTTAAACAACAACAGAGTATCCCAGAGAACACCGTCCAAAGTCCAGAGGAATACCAAGTTCAGCAGAGCAACTCTTTAAGACAAAACTGCTTCGTCCCCTTCCCCTTTCTTGAGATATGCATTGTCTACTGACCTTGTGACTAGCATTACTCCTTGTTTCCTTTGTAACGGATGCAGTTTGTTTGGTTTGCTGAACTCTATCACTCCAGAAAGAAGTTTCTTGTACTGCAGCCTGTATATACTCATAGAAAAATCATTAAAGCACATTTGTTCCATTAGAGCTTATGTCCCCGTGTCCTTTTTTGTCTCTCTCTCCCTTTTTCTGGCTGACTCTCTGGAAAGTGGAGACCCGTCATGCTCACTTTTCTGCCCGGGCTTCTAAGGCACCCTCGAGAGGGCGCCTGGTACCTTGGTGATTGTTGCAAACCCTGTGTCAAGGACAAAATTGGTCCTCTGTGCAAACTAAGGGATATCAGCCTCCTTCTCTCATTTCCTTTCTGATTGCCAACTCCGGACCACAAGGTTCCAGTCCATTAATGGACCACAGCAAATGTGGCCAAAGAACAGGGACACTGGCATACATGGTATATCCTTTTTAGGGACTCATTGATCTATTGACGTCTGTAAATACTAAGGCATGGGTTAAAAGGCCAGCCCCATTATTTTTCTACTTTGCTCACCACTTCTTTACATTTCAGGGACTTCTGGTTTCACGCCAGTGAATAGAGGCTTGCCTTCAAACAGTAGTAGAACATAATCCTTAGTTTCCTGATAAATGCAGTTTTGAATTATAAATTTGGCTCCGGTCAAAGAAAATGTTAAATGAGCAGCCAAAGAAGGAAAAATTATTCCAGTTGATCTCTAGCCTATATGCGCTCTTATTAAAGCTGTAATTCTGCCATTTCAATGTATATTCTAGCCCTTCCAATATTCAGCAACAGACAAAACACATATTATATACATAGAAATTAAATGATTAAACTTTACAAAAGGCTCAATTAAAACAATACAAAATATCTCAAAATTTTCTTGCTAGCCCTGCCCTGGCTGCTCCAAATGGTTCTAATCTGCCAAGAGTCCCAACTCCAAATGTCTCTTTGTTGGAACCTAAAGAAAAGTTACCTTAATTTTTAAGGTAGACTAGAAGCTGCTCTTTCCCATACTGTAATCGGAGAAGAAACCAAAAAAAAAAAAAAAAAAAAAAAAAAACAGATAGACAAAATACTTGCTTATGAGAATGCATATCAGAAATGTCAAAGAGCAATAGCTGCAATTTGTCAGACTAGGATTATTATTGATTACATTAAGGCTTGTCACAATCTAGGAGCAAAAGCTTAAAAGATGCAAACACTAGCTGAAACAATGCTACAACCTTTTACAAAGAGAAATGAAGGATGCCTTACATGTGGAGATAAAAACCGTTTAAAAAAGCCTGCCCTAAGAAGGCTAATAGAAAGCTTCCAAAAACTTGCTCTTGCTGACACAGAGGAATGCACTGGCCCAAAGACAGTAAATTTAAATTTTATATTGACGGAAAAGCTATTCCAAGAAACTCCAAAGAGGGGACCTACCAGGTCCCCTACAACAAAAAAGAGGGGCAAATTCTATCTTTTCCCTCAAACCCTCAACCTCCAGCAGTGCTGCCATTAATATACCAGCCCTAAATGATATTTTCCTTTACCCTTAAGCAGTCCCTTCCAGAGCACCTACTGCAGTTTTTGGACCCCTGCCCCCTCAAAATTTCAGGCTTTTAAAGGGCTGATCTAATTTGGCTTCTAAAGGAATTACTGTTCGGCATGGAATAATTGATTCAAATTATAAAGGAGAAATTCAAATCATGATGTCAGCTCAGATTCTATGGCAATTCAAAAGGGGGACAAAATTTCTCAATTACTTCTTTTGCCTTACACTTCTATTAACTCCTCTACTAATGTACGGAGAGGCAGATTTGGTAATACAGATCAAAAATAATTCTTATGGACATCATTCTTATTTAAATATGTCCGACCAAATACAAATATCAAAATTAATGGTAAAATATTTACTGGACCCCTCAGAAATGGGTCTAATATTAGCATTTCGAAAGTATTGTGGCCTAAATCCTGATCTATACAAAAGGTCTCTTGCCAAATTGCAGGACTTTCTCAAGCCAAAGTACAATAAATTTATCAAAATATTCAAATCTACACATAGGATATACCAAAAGGCCAACCTACAACATTAAGACCTTATGTGATAGATGCACCCCTTAATCTCATAGGAAAGGAGTTACTTATGCAATGGCAAACTCAGATACACATTCCACATTTTTCATAGGGGCCACTGCTCATTTTACAAACAAAATAGTTATTAAAATAAAGGAGAAAATTTATGAGGCTATTTAGACGAAGCAATGGCCCCTTATGACAGAAAAATTACAAGCTACCAAAGAACTTATACACACACAATTAAAATGGAAACATACTGAAGAATCTTGCTCTTTTTGGAACTCTCCTATTTTTGTTATACAAACGAAATATTACAAATGGTGTCTCTTAACAGAGTTTAAAATGTTAATACTTTTCTGAAACTAGGGGCTAAATCGTAACCAGAGATCACATTACTATTGCTCAAAATTGGCACATTATTACTACTGATTCACAAGATTGATTTTTTAAATATGCCTTTACACCCTTTAGACCAGGAGAGACTAACTTTCTCACTCCCTTTTCTTAATCATGTTGGGCTTCATAAAGATTTCAGTAGACTATGTTACCTCAAGGTATGCTCAAAATACCTGCTACTGCTGGTGTTATGTCACTTCAGTCGTATTCTACTCTATGCGACCCCATAGATGTCAGCCCACCAGGTTCCCCTATCCCTGAGATTCTCCAGACAAGAGTACTGAAATGGGGTTCCACAGCCCTCTCCATAATAGTCCTAGCATTTGTCAAAATTTTGCAGCCATGTCTTCACGTCCTGTGTGACAAAAATTCCCTCATGCATATATCATTAATAGTATAATATGGCTACAAAAAGAAGAAAGGAGATTTTTGAAAATGAATGGCTATGATATACTTTAGATTCCTGTGAAAACTTATGGAAATAAAATCTTTATTAAAATTGCAAAACCGGTACTTGATGCACGTGTAGTAAAGAAAAGGTTAACATGTTAATTTTTTTCTTTTTTCAAAACTACAGTTCTGCATGGGAAACAAATATAGCCTAAGAAAAAACCTGAAGTTAACTCTTATTGTGTCCTTGTCATACACAGCCCACTCTATATAGGATTTCAGCAATGAGCAAATTGGTGGAGCTCAAAATAAATAAATAAACAAAAAGATATTTTAAATTTCATAAGGGAAACTATGTCTATGTATCTAAAATTATCTATGTCTCAAAGTATGTTTTTGTTTTTAGATAGTGTGGAGTTAAAGGGGTCTATTTGGATTCAGCATTACATGAACTGAAGGGTGTTCAATGTTGGGTATAATGTTTATTGAATTGTGAATGTGATTTCAAGATATATATTTGTTAATCTACTAGGGACAGGTCTTGAGTCATCAACATTATATAATACTTTTGTTATGCCTTGGTTTGGGGTAAGATATGATTGTCAAAAAAAGGTAACCCTTTATATATATACACATATAGATGAGATGAAAACTTTTAGATAAGCTCTATTAAAACAAATTGCATTTTTGATAAAATGATCTATTCTCTATAATCTGGAGTGCTCTCTTGGGATTAGAGTGACTTCGGTTGCTGCAATTGTGCTTAAATATGTAGTAGAAGTTCGTTGAATGGCTGGGTCATTTCAGAATGAATTAGGATTTTAAAGCGTTAATTGCTGAACATTGGCTTATTCTTACAAGTGGATTTTCTTGCAGAAGAGCTGAAGAGATTGTGAGCTGTTAATGAATATAAATATATATATTTGTACTGGAATGGATTTATATGCAATATAATATAATTTGATAAATATGTTCAATGATCTATAAAATGCTAACATACAAGATATTTCATGGTTGCTATAGAAAAGTAAAATATAGTCCAGAGGAACACCAAGTTCAGCACACCAACTCAAAGAAAGCTTCGGGTACCCCAAATCTTCTCTAGATGAGAGCTGATTCCCTATTTCTGACTCAAGAGGAATGGAACTTTCCACAAGCACCTCAACAGGAGGCCTCTCTTAGCCATAGGTATGTGAGAGGTACCCTGAGTTTGCTGCCTCAAGTGGAATAAACACCAAGATTCCATGACTCGAAATATGGCCGGATTTCCCTCCAGTGAAATGAATGCAGTCTAGACTTTCATCTCCCAAGATGAAGGGATGTGTGAATCCCCTGTGGAAACTTTTGTGAAAGCTTTAGTTCCCCTCATCATCTCGACAGGAGGCCTCACATCCCCTTGAAAATTCGACAGGAACTTGGAGTTCAATGCATCAAAAGGACAACACGCCTGACTACTCTTAAAAATTGATAGGAATTCGACAATCACTGTGGGAACTGAAAGGGACACTGGGTCTCAAGTCTCTCCTAAAGAGGCATCCCTTTTGCCCTGCCAAGCCTCGATGAGAATCTCGAGGTGTCCCTAGCAACTAGACATGAGTACTGACTTTGCTGAACAAACTCGAGTTTTGAAGGGCCATCCAAGTCCTAACTCGAGAATATACCCCAGGTTCCCACCGCAACTCGACAAAAGAACACGAGACTTCCCCTTCACTGCCAGATGAGGCCCGATTCCCCTGCATTGCATGCAGAGCAATTCCGTGTTCCCCGTCAAACATGAAAGGAGTCTGGACTTCTTGGATGGAATTTCAAAGAGTCCCCAGGAAAACTATCACAAGTCTAGAGGGACCCTGATGTAACCGCAGCAACAAGAAAGGGCTCTGTATTCCACAAATCGACGCAAGATGAGTCCAGATTTCCCTACATGTGCTCCAGAGCCATCCCGAAATCCCCATCAAACATGAGAAGTGGCTTGAATTCTTTTAAACAACAGATTATCCCAGAGAACAACGTGCAAAGTCCAGAGGAACACCAAGTTCAGCAGAGCAATGCTTTAACAAAACTGCTTCATCCCCTTCCCCTTTCTTGAGATGTGGATTGTCTCCTGACCTTGGGACTAGCATTACTCTGTCTTCCCTTGGTAACAGTTGAAGTTTGTTTGCTTTGCTGAACTCTATCATTCCGGAAAGAAGTTTCTTGTACTGCAGGCTGTATATACTCATAGAAAAATCATTAAAGCACCTTTGCTCCATTAGAGCTGAAGTCCCCGGGTCTTTTTTGTCTCTCTCTCTATTTTCTCTCTCTCTCTATGTTTTTCTTGCTGACTCTCTGGAGCGTGGAGACCTGTCAGGCTCACTTTTCTGCCCGGGCTTCTAAGACCCCCTCGAGAGGGCGCCTGGTTCGTTGGTGAGTGATGCACACCCTCTGTCAAGGACAATATTGGTCCTCTGTTTAAAACAAGTGATATCAGCCTCCTTCTCTCTTTTACTTTCTGATCGCCAACTCCGGACCACAAGGTTCCGGTCCAATAATGGACCCCAGCAAATGTGGCCAAAGAACAGAGACACTGGTATACGTGGTATATCGTGTGGAGTGACTCATGGACCTATTGAGGTCTGTAAATACTAAGGCATGAGTTCAAATGATAGCCGGCCCCATTATTTTTCTGCTTTACTCAACACTTCTTTACATTTCAGGGACTTCTTGTTTCACGCCAGTGAATACAGGCTTGCCTTCAAACAGTAATAGAATATAATCCTTAGTTTCCTGATAAATGCAGTTTTGACTTTTAAATTTGTCTCTGGGCAAATAAAATGTTAAATGAGCACCCAAAGAAGGAAAAATTATTCCAGTGGATCTCAAGCCTGTATGCACTCTTATTAAAGTTGTAACTCTGCCATTTCAATGTATATTCTAGCCCCTCCAATATTCAGCAACAGACAAAACACATATTATATACATATAATTTAAATGATTAAACTTTACAAAAGACTCAATTAAAACAATACAAAATATCTCAAAATGTTCTTGCTAGCCCTGCCCTGGCTGTTCCAAATGCTTCTCCTCTGCCACCAGTAGCAACTCCAAATCTCTCTTTGTTGCAACCTAATGAAATGTAACTTTAATTTTTAAGCTAGACTAGAAGCTGCTATTTCCCATAATGTAATCGGAGAAGAAACCAAAAAAACAGCTAGAGAATTTACTTGCTTATGAGAATGTGTATCAAAAATGTCAAAGATCTATAGCTGCAATTTGTCAGACTAGGATAATTATTCATTATATAAAGGCTTGTCACAATCTAGGATCAAAAACTTAAAAGATGCAAATAGTAGCTGAAACAATGCTACAACCTTTTAAAAAGAGAAGTGAAGAATGCTTTACATGTGGAGATAAAAACCGTTTAAAAAGTGACTGCCCTAAGAAAGCTAATAAAATGCTTCCAAATGCTTGCCCTTACTGCCGCAGAGGAATGCACTGCGCCAAAGACAGTAAATTTAAATTTGATATTGAAGGAAAACCTATTCCAAGAAACTCCAAAGAGTGGACCTCCCAGGTCTCCTACAACAAAAAAGAGGGGCAAATTCTATCTTTTCCCTCAAATCCTCAATGTGCAGCAGTGCTGCCATTAATATAGCAGCCGTAAAAGATTTTTTTCTTTACCCTTAAGCAGTCCCTTCTATAGTACCTGCTGGAGTTTTTGGACCCCTGCCCCCACAAAACTTCAGGCTTTTACAACGCTGATCTAATTTGGATTCTAAAGGAATTACTGTTTGGCATGGAATAATTGATTCAAATGATAAAGGAGAAATTCAAATTATGATATCAGCTCAGATTCTATGGCAATTCAAAAGGGGGGACAAAATTTTTCAATTACTACTTTTGCCTTACACTTCTTTTAACTCCTCTACTAATGTAGGGAGAGGCAGATATGGTAATACATATCAAAAGCAATTCTTATAGACATCATTTTTATTTAAATATGTCCGACCAAATATAAATATCAAAATTAATGGTAAAATATTCTCTGGACCCCTCAGCAATGGGTCTAATATTAGCATTTCAAAACTATTTTGGCCCAAATCCTGAACTATACCAAAGGTCTCTTGCCAAATTGCAGGAATTTCTGAAGCCAAAGTACAATAAATTTATCAAAATATTCAGATCTACACATATGATAGACCAAAAGGCCAACCTACAACATTAAGGCCTTATGTGATAGATGCACCCCTTAATCTCATAGGAAGGGACTTACTTATGCAATGGCAAACTCAGATATATATTCCACATATTTCCTGTTGGCCACTGCTCATTTTACAAACAAAACAGTTCTTGAAATAACAGAGAAAATTTATGAGCCTATTTAGACAAAGCAATGGCCCCTTATGAAATAAAAATTACATGCTACTAAAGAACTTATAAACACACAATTAAAATGGAAACATATTGAAGAATCTTGCTCTTTCTGGAACTCTCTTATTTTTGTTATACAAAGGAAATATTAGAAATGGTGTCTCTTAAGGGAATTTTTAAAAGTTAATACTTTTTTGAAACCTGGGGCTGCATTTTAACCAGAGATCCCATTACTATTCCTGAAAAATTGACACATTATTATTACGGATACACCAGATTGATTTTTTAATATGCCTTTAGACCAGGAGAGACTAACTTTCTCTCTCTCTTATCCTCATCATATCGGGCCTCATAATAGATTTCAGTAGACTATGTTACCTCAAGGTATGCTTAAATGTTTTGCTACTGCTGCTGCTAAGTCACTTCAGTCGTGTCCTACACTATGCGACCCCATAGATGTCAGCCCACCAGGCTCCCCTATCCCTGAGATTCTCCAGACAAGAGTACTGAAATAGGATTCCATTGCCGTCTCCATAATAGTCCAAGCATTTGTCAAAAATTTTCACCCAAGGTTTAAGTCCTATCTGACAAAAATTCTTTCATGCATATATCATTAATAATATACTATAGCTACAAGAAGGAGAAAGGATATTTTTGACACTGAATGGCTATGATATACTTTAGACTCCAATGAAAACTTGTGAAAATAAAATTTTTATTGAAATGGCAAAACCGGAACTTGATGCACGTGTAGTAAAGGAAAAGTGAACTTGTTAAAATATTTTTTTTTTTCCAGAACTCCAGTTCTGCCTGGGAAACAAAAATTGTCCTAAGAAAAAACCTTAAGTTAGCTCTTATCATGTCCTTGGCATACGCATACCACTCTATCTAGGTCTCCAGCAATGAGCAAATTGATGAATCCCAAAATAAAAAAAAAAATATACAAAAAGGTATTTTAAACTTCATAAGGGGAACTATGTCTATGTATCTAAATTTATCTATGTCTCAATGTATGTTTTTGTTTTTAGATACTGTGGAGTTAATGGGCTCTATTTGGATTAAGCTTTACATGAACTGAAGGGTGTTCAATATTGGGTAAAATGTTTATTTAATTGTGAATGTGATTTTAATATATTTATTTGTTATATCTAGTAGGGACATCTTGAGTCATCAACATTATATAATACATTTGTTATACCTTGATTTGTGGTAAAATACGATTGTCAAAATAAAAGGTAACCCTATATATATATAGATGAGATGAATATTTTAGATAAGCTCTATTAAAAAAAATTGCATTTTTGATAAAATGATCTATTCTCTATAATCTTGACTGGTCCCTTGGGATTAGTGATTTAGGTTGCTGGAGTTGTGCTGAACTAAGTAGTAGAAGTTTGTTGAATGGCTGAGTCATTTCTAAATGAATTAGGATTTTAAAGCGTTAATTGCTGAACATTGGCTTACTCTTACAAGGGGATTTTCTTGCAGAAGAGCTGAAGAGATTTTGAGCTGTTAATGAATATAAATACATATTTGTACTGGAATGGATGTATGTACAATATAATATGATTTGATACATATGTTCAATGATCTATAAAATGCTAACATACAAGATATTTCATGGTTGTTATAGAAAAGTAAAATATAGTCCAGAGGAACACCACGTTCAGCACATCAACTCAAGGAAAGCTTTGGGTACCCCAAATCATCTCGAGATGAGAGCTGATTCCCTATTTTTGACTCAAGAGGAATGCAACTTTCCAAAAGCACCTCAACAGGAGGCCTCTCTTAGCTATAGGTATGTGAGAGGGACCCTGAGTTTGCTACTCCAAGTGGAATGGACACCGAAATGCCCTGACTCGAAATAAGGCCGGATTTCCCTCCAGTGACTTGAATGCAGGCTAGTCTTTCATCTCCCAAGATGAAGGGATGTGTGAATCCCCTGTGGAGACTTCAGAGAAAGCCTATTTCCCGTCCTCATCTCGATAGGAAGCCTCACATCCCCTTGAACATTCGAGAGGAACTTGGAGTTCAATATGTCAAAATGAAAACAAGCTTGACTTCGCTTAAAAATTGATAGGAATCCGACAATCACTGTGGAACCTGAAAGCGACATTGGGTCTCAAGTCTCACCTAAATAGGTATCCCTTTTGCCCTTCCAAGTCTCGATGAGAATCTCGAGGTGTCCCTCGCAACTAGACATGAGTCCTGACTTTGATGAACAAACTCGAGTTTTGAAGGATCATCCATTTCCTAACTCAAGAATATACCCCAGGTTCCCACCGCAACTCGACAAAAGAACACGAGACTTCCCCCTCGTTTCCAGATGAGACCCGATTCCCCTGCATTGCATGCAGAGCAATTCCGTGTCCCCCATCAAACATGAAAGGAGTCTGGACTTCGTCGATGGAACTTCAGAGTCCCCAAGAACAGTGTCACAAGTCTAGAGGGACCATGATGTCACCGCAGCAACAAAAAGGGCTCTGTGTTCCGCAGATCGACTCGAGATGAGTCCAGATTCCCCTGCATGTGCTCCAGAGCCATCCCGAATCCCCATCAAACATGAGAAGTGGCTTGAATTCCTTTAAACAACAACAGAGTATCCCAGAGAACTTATCCAATGTCCAGAGGAACAGCAAGTTCAGCAAAGCAACTCTTTAAGACAAAACTGCTTAATCCCCTTCCCCTTTCTTGAGACATGGATTGTCTCCTGACCTTGTGACTAGAATTACTCCTTGTTCCCTTGGTAACCATTGTAGTTTGTTTGGTTTGCTGAACTCTATCATTCCCGAAAGAAGGTTCTTGTACTGCAGCCTGTATATCATCATAGAAAAATCTTTAAAGCATCTTTGCTTCATTAGAGCTCAGGTCCCCGGGTTTTTTTTGTCTCTCTCTCTCTTTTTCTCTCTCTCTCTATCTTTTCTGGCTGACTTTCTGGAGCATGGTGACCCGTCATGCTCACTTTTCTGCCGGCCTTCTAAGACCCCCTGAAGAAGGAGCGTGTTATCATGGTGAGTGATGCAAGCACTGTGTCAAGGACAATATTGGTCCTTTGTGTAAACCAAGGGATATCAGCCTCCTTCTCTCTTTCACTTTCTGATCACCAATTCCAGACCACAAGGTTCTGGTCCATTAATGGACCCCAGCAAACGTGGCCAAAGAACAGAGGCACTGGTATACGTGGTATATCGGGTGGAGTGACTCATGGACCTATTGATGTCTGTAAATACTAAGGCATGTGTTAAAAGGCTGGCCAGCCCCATTATTTTTCTGCTTTGCTCACCACTTCTTTACATTTCAGGGACTTCTGGTTTCACGTCAGTGAATAAAGGCTTGCCTTCAAACAGTAGTAGAACATAATCCTTAGTTTCCTGATAAATGCAGTTTTGACTTATAAATTTGGCCCTGGTCAAATAAAATGTTAAATGAGCAGACAAAGAAGGAAAAATATTCCAGTGGATCTCGAGCCTGTATGCGTTCTTATTAAAGGTGTAATTCTGCCATTTCAATGTATATTCTAGCCCTTCCAATATTCAGCAACAGACAAAACACATATTATATACATATAAATTAAATGATTAAACTTTACAAAAGGCTCAATTAAAACAATACAAAATATCTCAAAATTTTCTTGCTAGCCCTGCCCTGGCTGCTCCAAATGCTTCTCCTCTGCCAACAGTCGCAACTCCAAATGTCTCTTTGTTGGAACCTAATGAAATGTTACCTTAATTTTTAAGCTAGACTAGAAGATGCTATTTCCCATAGTGTAATCAGAGATGAAACAAAAAAAAACAGCTAGAGAAATTACTTGCTTATGAGAATGCATATCAGAAATGTCAAAGAGCTATACCTGCCATTTGTCAGACTAGGATTATTATTGATTATATAAAGGCTTGTCAAAATCTAGGATCAAAAACTTAAGAGATGTAAATACTAGCTGAAACAATGCTACAAACTTTTACAAAGAGAAATGAAGGATACTTTACATGTGGAGATAAAAACCATTTTAAAAGGGACTGACCTTGGTGTGTATGCCCAGAAGTGGGATTGCTGGGTCATATGGCAGTTCTATTTCCAGCTTTTTAAGAAATCTCCACACTGTTTTCCATAGTGGCTGTACTAATTTGCATTCCCACCAACAGTGTAAGAGGGTTCCCTTTTCTCCACACCCTCTCCAGCATTAATTGCTTGTAGACTTTTGGATAGCAGCCATCCTGACTGGCGTATAATGGTACCTCATTGTGGTTTTGATTTGCATTTCTCTGATAATGAGTGACGTTGAGCATCTTTTCATGTGTTTGTTAGCCATGTGTATGTCTTCTTTCGAGTAATGTCTGTTTAGTTCTTTGGCCCATTTTTGGATTGGTCATTTATTTTTCTGGAGTTGAGCTGTAAGTGTTGCTTGTATATTTTTGAGATTAATCCTTTGTCTTTTGCTTCGTTTGCTAATATTTTCTCCCAATCTGAGGGCTGTATTTTCACCTTGCTTATAGTTTCCTTTGTTGTGCAAAAGCTTTTAAGTTTCATTAGGTCCCATTTATTTATTTTTGCTTTTATTTCCAAGAAAACCAGATCTGAAAGAGACACGTGCACCCCAGTGTTCATCGCAGCACTGTTTATAATAGCCAGGACATGGAAGCAACCTAGATGTCCATCAGCAGACGAATGGATGAGGAAGCTGTGGTACATATACACCATGGTATATTACTCAGCCATTAAAAAGAATCCATTTGAATCAGTTCTAATGAGATGGATGAAACTGGAGCCCATTATACAGAGCGAAGAAAGCCAGAAAGATAAAGACCATTACAGTATAATAACACAGATATATGGAATTTAGAAAGATGGAAACGATAACCCTATATGCAAAACAGAAAAAGAGACTCAGATGAATAGAACAGACTTGTGGACTCTGGTAGAAGGCGAGGGTGGGATGTTTCAAGAGAACAGCATTGAAACATGTATATAATCTAGGGTGAAACAGATCACCAGCCCAGGTTGGCGTGCATGAGACAAGTGCTCGGGCCTGGTGGACTGGGAAGACCCAGAGGGATCCGGTGGAGAGGGAGGTGGGAGGGGGGATCGGGATGGGGAATACATGTAAATCCATGGCTAATTCATTTCAATGTATGACAAAAACAACTGTAATGATGTAAAGTAATTAGCCTCCAACTAATAAAAATAAATGGAAAAAAAAAAGTGACTGCCCTAAGAAGGCTAATAAAAAGCTTTCAAAAATTTTCTCTTGCTGTCACAGAGGAATGCACAGGGCCAAACACAGTAAATTTAAATTTGATATTGAAAGAAAACTTATTCTAAGAAACTCCAAAGAGGGGACCTCCCAGGTCCCCTTCAACAAAAGAGAGGGGCATATTCTATCTTTTCCCTCAAACCCTCAACGTCCAGCTGTGCTGCCATCAGTATACCAGCCCTAAATGATTTTTTCCTTTACCCTTAAGTAGTCCCTTCTAAAGTACCTACTGGAGTTTTTGGGCCCCTGCCCCCACAAACCTTTAGGCTTTTACAGGGCTGATTTAATTTGGCTTCTAAAGGAATTACTGTTCGGCGTGGAATAACTGATTCAAATTACAAAGGAGAAATTCAAATTATGATGTCAGCTCAGATTCTATGGCAATTCAAAAGGAGGGACAAAATTTCTCAATTACTTCTTTTGTATTACAATTCTATTAACTCCTCTTCAAATGTACGGAGAGGCATATTTGATAATACAGATCAAAAACAACCCTTATGGACATCATTGTTATTTAAATATGTCTGACCAAATATTAATATCAAAATTCATGGTATAAGATTTTTTGGACCCCTCAGCACTGGGTCTAATATTATCATTTCCAAAATATTTTGGCCCAAATCCTGTCCTATACAAAAGGTCTCTTGCCAAATTGCAGGAATTTCTCCGCCAAAGTACAATAAATTTATCAAAATATTCAAATCTATACATATGATAGACCAAAAGGCCAACCTACAACATTAAGACCTTATGTGATAGATGCACCACTTAATCTAATAGGAAGGGACTTACTTATGCAATGGCAAACTCAGATATACATTCCACATTTTTCCTAGGGGCTCATTTTACAAACAAAACAGTTATTAAAATAAGGGAGAAAATTTTTGATCCTATTTAGACAAAGCAATGGCCCCTTACAAAAGAAAAATTACAAGCTACTAAAGAACTTATAAACACACAATTAAAATGGAGACATACTGAATAATCTTGCTGGTTTTGGAACTCTC
>JAJLRB010000864.1:0-26694 GCA_020976825.1 Odocoileus hemionus | reverse complement strand
TATCTATCTATATATATATATATATATATAAAGAGTTACCTTTTTTTGACAACCGTATCTTACCCCAAACCAAGGCATAACAAAAGTATTATATAATGTTAATAACTCAAGACATGTTCCTACTAGATTAACAAATAATTATATTCAAATCACTTTCACAGTTAAATAAACATTATACCCAACATTGAACACCCTTCAGTTCATGTAATTCTGAATTCAAATACAGCCCATTATCTCCACACAGTCTAAAAACAAAAACATACATTGAGACATAGATAATTTTCAATTCAAAGGCATAGTTCCCCTTATGAAACTTAAAATATCCTTTTGTTTTATTTATTTACTTTGAGCTCCACCAATTTGCTCATTGCTGGAGTCTTAGATAGATTGGGCTGCGTATCCCAGGGACATGATAAGAGTTAAATAAGGGTTTTTACTTAGGCCTATTTATGTTTCTGAGGCAGAACTGAAGTTCCGGAAAAAAAAAAAATATTTTAACAAGTTAACCTTTCCTCTACTACACGTGCATCAAGTACTGGTTTTGCAATTTCAATAATAATTTTATTTTCATCAGTTTTCACTGGAGTCTAAAGTATATCATAGCCATTCATTGTCAAAAATATCCTTTCTCTTTTTGTAGCTATAGTATGCTATTAATGATAAATGCATGAAGGAATTTTTGTCACATAGGTCTTAAAGCCTTGGCTGCAAAATTTTGACAAATGCTAGGACTGTTATGGAGACGGCAATGGAACCCTATTTCAGTACTCTTGTCTGGAGAATCTCAGGGATAGGGGAGCCTGGTGGGCTGGCATCTATGAGGTCGCATAGAGTAGGACACGACTGAAGTAACTTGGCAGCAGCAGTAGCAGGACTTTTAAGCATACCTTGAGGTAACTTAGTCTACTGAAATCTTTTATGAAGCCCGATATGATTAGGATAAGGGAGAGAGAAAGTTAGTCTCTCCCGGTATAAATGGTGTAAAGCCATATTAAAAAATCAATCTTGTGAATCAGTAATAATAATGGTCCAATTTTGAGGAATAGTAATGGGGTCTCTGGTTACAATGCAGCCCCAGATTTCAAAAAAGAAATAACATTTTTAAACTCTGTTATGGGACACCATTTGTTATATTTCTTTTGTATAACAAAAATAGGAGAGTTCGAAAACCAGCAAGATTATTCAGTATGTCTCCATTTTAATTGTGTGTTTATAAGTTCTTTAGTAGCTCGTAATTTTTCTTTTGTAAGGGGCCATTGCTTTGTCTAAATAGGATCAAAAATTTTCTCCCTTATTTTAATAACTGTTTTGTTTGTAAAATGAGCCCCTAGGAAAAATGTGGAATGTATATCTGAGTTTGCCATTGCATAAGTAAGTCCCTTCCTATTAGATTAAGTGGTGCATCTATCACATAAGGTCTTAATGTTGTAGGTTGGCCTTTTGGTCTATCATATGTATAGATTTGAATATTTTGATAAATTTATTGTACTTTGGCGGAGAAATTCCTGCAATTTGGCAAGAGACCTTTTGTATAGGACAGGATTTGGGCCAAAATATTTTGGAAATGATAATATTAGACCCAGTGCTGAGGGGTCCAAAAAATCTTATACCATGAATTTTGATATTAATATTTGGTCAGACATATTTAAATAACAATGATGTCCATAAGGGTTGTTTTTGATCTGTATTATCAAATATGCCTCTCCATACATTTGAAGAGGAGTTAATAGAATTGTAATACAAAAGAAGTAATTGAGAAATTTTGTCCCTCCTTTTGAATTGCCATAGAATCTGAGCTGACATCATAATTTGAATTTCTCCTTTGTAATTTGAATCAGTTATTCCACGCCGAACAGTAATTCCTTTAGAAGCCAAATTAAATCAGCCCTGTAAAAGCCTAAAGGTTTGTGGGGGCAGGGGTCCAAAAACTCCAGTAGGTACTTTAGAAGGGACTGCTTAAGGGTAAAGGAAAAAATCATTTAGGGCTGGTATACTGATGGCAGCACAGCTGGACGTTGAGGGTTAGGGAAAAGATAGAATTTGCCCCTCTCTTTTGTTGAAGGGGACCTGGGAGGTCCCCTCTTTGGAGTTTCTTAGAATAGGTTTTCTTTCAATATCAAATTTAAATTTACTGTGTTTGGCCCTGTGCATTCCTCTGTGACAGCAAGAGAAAATTTTTGAAAGCTTTTTATTAGCCTTCTTAGGGCAGTCACTTTTTTTTTTCCATTTATTTTTATTAGTTGGAGGCTAATTACTTTACATCATTACAGTTGTTTTTGTCATACATTGAAATGAATTAGCCATGAATTTACATGTATTACCCATCCCGGTCCCCCCTCCCACCTCCCTCTCCACCGGATCCTTCTGGGTCTTCTCAGTCCACCAGGCCCGAGCACTTGTCTCATGCACGCAACCTGGGCTGGTGATCTGTTTCACCCTAGATTATATACATGTTTCAATGCTGTTCTCTTGAAACATCCCACCCTGGCCTTCTACCAGAGTCCACAAGTCTGTTCTATTCATCTGAGTCTCTTTTTCTGTTTTGCATATAGGGTTATCGTTTCCATCTTTCTAAATTCCATATATCTGTGTTATTATACTGTAATGGTCTTTATCTTTCTGGCTTTCTTCGCTCTGTATAATGGGCTCCAGTTTCATCCATCTCATTAGAACTGACTCAAATGGATTCTTTTTAATGGCTGAGTAATATTCCATGGTGTATATGTACCACAGCTTCCTCATCCATTCGTCTGCTGATGGACATCTAGGTTGCTTCCATGTCCTGGCTATTATAAACAGTGCTGCGATGAACACTGGGGTGCACGTGTCTCTTTCAGATCTGGTTTTCTTGGAAATAAAAGCAAAAATAAATAAATGGGACCTAATGAAACTTAAAAGCTTTTGCACAACAAAGGAAACTATAAGCAAGGTGAAAATACAGCCCTCAGATTGGGAGAAAATATTAGCAAACGAAGCAAAAGACAAAGGATTAATCTCAAAAATATACAAGCAACACTTACAGCTCAACTCCAGAAAAATAAATGACCAATCCAAAAATGGGCCAAAGAACTAAACAGACATTACTCGAAAGAAGACATACACATGGCTAACAAACACATGAAAAGATGCTCAACGTCACTCATTATCAGAGAAATGCAAATCAAAACCACAATGAGGTACCATTATACGCCAGTCAGGATGGCTGCTATCCAAAAGTCTACAAGCAATTAATGCTGGAGAGGGTGTGGAGAAAAGGGAACCCTCTTACACTGTTGGTGGGAATGCAAATTAGTACAGCCACTATGGAAAACAGTGTGGAGATTTCTTAAAAAGCTGGAAATAGAACTGCCATATGACCCAGCAATCCCACTTCTGGGCATACACACCAAGGTCAGTCCCTTTTAAAATGGTTTTTATCTCCACATGTAAAGTATCCTTCATTTCTCTTTGTAAAAGTTTGTAGCATTGTTTCAGCTAGTATTTACATCTCTTAAGTTTTTGATCCTAGATTTTGACAAGCCTTTATATAATCAATAATAATCCTAGTCTGACAAATGGCAGGTATAGCTCTTTGACATTTCTGATATGCATTCTCATAAGCAAGTAATTTCTCTAGCTGTTTTTTTTTTTTTGTTTCATCTCTGATTACACTATGGGAAATAGCATCTTCTAGTCTAGCTTAAAAATTAAGGTAACATTTCATTAGGTTCCAACAAAGAGACATTTGGAGTTGCGACTGTTGGCAGAGGAGAAGCATTTGGAGCAGCCAGGGCAGGGCTAGCAAGAAAATTTTGAGATATTTTGTATTGTTTTAATTGAGCCTTTTGTAAAGTTTAATCATTTAATTTATAGGTATATAATATGTGTTTTGTCTGTTGCTGAATATTGGAAGGGCTAGAATATACACTGAAATGGCAGAATTACACCTTTAATAAGAACGCATACAGGCTCGAGGTCCACTGGAATATTTTTCCTTCTTTGTCTGCTCATTTAACATTTTATTTGACCAGGGCCAAATTTATAAGTCAAAACTGCATTTATCAGGAAACTAAGGATTATGTTCTACTACTGTTTGAAGGCAAGCCTTTATTCACTGACGTGAAACCAGAAGTCCCTGAAATGTAAAGAAGTGGTGAGCAAAGCAGAAAAATAATGGGGCTGGCCAGCCTTTTAACACATGCCTTAGTATTTACAGACATCAATAGGTCCATGAGTCACTCCACCCGATATACCACGTATACCAGTGCCTCTGTTCTTTGGCCACGTTTGCTGGGGTCCATTAATGGACCAGAACCTTGTGGTCTGGAATTGGTGATCAGAAAGTGAAAGAGAGAAGGAGGCTGATATCCCTTGGTTTACACAAAGGACCAATATTGTCCTTGACACAGTGCTTGCATCACTCACCATGATACCACGCTCCCTCTTCAGGGGGTCTTAGAAGGCCGGCAGAAAAGTGAGCATGACGGGTCACCATGCTCCAGAAAGTCAGCCAGAAAAGATAGAGAGAGAGAGAGAAAGAGAGAGAGAGACAAAAAAAAAACCCGGGGACCTGAGCTCTAATGAAGCAAAGATGCTTTAAAGATTTTTTTCTATGATGATATACAGGCTGCAGTACAAGAACCTTCTTTCGGGAATGATAGAGTTCAGCAAACCAAACAAACTACAATGGTTACCAAGGGAACAAGGAGTAATTCTAGTCACAAGGTCAGGAGACAATCCATGTCTCAAGAAAGGGGAAGGGGATTAAGCAGTTTTGTCTTAAAGAGTTGCTCTGCTGAACTTGCTGTTCCTCTGGACATTGGATAAGTTCTCTGGGATACTCTGTTGTTGTTTAAAGGAATTCAAGCCACTTCTCATGTTTGATGGGGATTCGGGATGGCTCTGGAGCACATGCAGGGGAATCTGGACTCATCTCGAGTCGATCTGCGGAACACAGAGCCCTTTTTGTTGCTGCGGTGACATCATGGTCCCTCTAGACTTGTGACACTGTTCTTGGGGACTCTGAAGTTCCATCGACGAAGTCCAGACTCCTTTCATGTTTGATGGGGGACACGGAATTGCTCTGCATGCAATGCAGGGGAATCGGGTCTCATCTGGAAACGAGGGGGAAGTCTCGTGTTCTTTTGTCGAGTTGCGGTGGGAACCTGGGGTATATTCTTGAGTTAGGAAATGGATGATCCTTCAAAACTCGAGTTTGTTCATCAAAGTCAGGACTCATGTCTAGTTGCGAGGGACACCTCGAGATTCTCATCGAGACTTGGAAGGGCAAAAGGGATACCTATTTAGGTGAGACTTGAGACCCAATGTCGCTTTCAGGTTCCACAGTGATTGTCAGATTCCTATCAATTTTTAAGCGAAGTCAAGCTTGTTTTCATTTTGACGTATTGAACTCCAAGCTCCTCTCGAATGTTCAAGGGGATGTGAGGCTTCCTATCGAGATGAGGACGGGAAATAGGCTTTCTCTGAAGTCTCCACAGGGGATTCACACATCCCTTCATCTTGGGAGATGAAAGACTAGCCTGCATTCAAGTCACTGGAGGGAAATCCGGCCTTATTTCGAGTCAGGGCATTTCGGTGTCCATTCCACTTGGAGTAGCAAACTCAGGGTCCCTCTCACATACCTATAGCTAAGAGAGGCCTCCTGTTGAGGTGCTTTTGGAAAGTTGCATTCCTCTTGAGTCAAAAATAGGGAATCAGCTCTCATCTCGAGATGATTTGGGGTACCCGAAGCTTTCCTTGAGTTGATGTGCTGAACGTGGTGTTCCTCTGGACTATATTTTACTTTTCTATAACAACCATGAAATATCTTGTATGTTAGCATTTTATAGATCATTGAACATATATATCAAATCATATTATATTGTACATACATCCATTCCAGTACAAATATGTATTTATATTCATTAACAGCTCAAAATCTCTTCAGCTCTTCTGCAAGAAAATCCCCTTGTAAGAGTAAGCCAATGTTCAGCAATTAATGCTTTAAAATCCTAATTCATTTAGAAATGACTCAGCCATTCAACAAACTTCTACTACTTAGTTCAGCACAACTCCAGCAACCTAAATCACTAATCCCAAGGGACCAGTCAAGATTATAGAGAATAGATCATTTTATCAAAAATGCAATTTTTTTTAATAGAGCTTACCTAAAATATTCATCTCATCTATATATATATAGGGTTACCTTTTATTTTGACAATCGTATTTTACCACAAATCAAGGTATAACAAATGTATTATATAATGTTGATGACTCAAGATGTCCCTACTAGATATAACAAATAAATATATTAAAATCACATTCACAATTAAATAAACATTTTACCCAATATTGAACACCCTTCAGTTCATGTAAAGCTTAATCCAAATAGAGCCCATTAACTCCACAGTATCTAAAAACAAAAACATACATTGAGACATAGATAAATTTAGATACATAGACATAGTTCCCCTTATGAAGTTTAAAATACCTTTTTGTATATTTTTTTTTTATTTTGGGATTCATCAATTTGCTCATTGCTGGAGACCTAGATAGAGTGGTATGCGTATGCCAAGGACCTGATAAGAGCTAACTTAAGGTTTTTTCTTAGGACAATTTTTGTTTCCCAGGCAGAACTGGAGCTCTGGAAAAAAAAAATATTTTAACAAGTTCACTTTTCCTTTACTACACGTGCATCAAGTTCCGGTTTTGCCATTTCAATAAAAATTTTATTTTCACAAGTTTTCATTGGAGTCTAAAGTATATAATAGCCATTCAGTGTCAAAAATATCCTTTCTCCTTCTTGTAGCTATAGTATATTATTAATGATATATGCATGAAAGAATTTTTGTCAGATAGGACTTAAACCTTGGGTGAAAATTTTTGACAAATGCTTGGACTATTATGGAGACGGCAATGGAATCCTATTTCAGTACTCTTGTCTGGAGAATCTCAGGGATAGGGGAGCCTGGTGGGCTGACATCTATGGGGTCGCATAGTGTAGGACACGACTGAAGTGACTTAGCAGCAGCAGTAGCAAAACATTTAAGCATACCTTGAGGTAACATAGTCTACTGAAATCTATTATGAGGCCCGATATGATGAGGATAAGAGAGAGAGAAAGTTAGTCTCTCCTGGTCTAAAGGCATATTAAAAAATCAATCTGGTGTATCCGTAATAATAATGTGTCAATTTTGAGGAATAGTAATGGGATCTCTGGTTAAAATGCAGCCCCAGGTTTCAAAAAAGTATTAACTTTTAAAAATTCCCTTAAGAGACACCATTTCTAATATTTCCTTTGTATAACAAAAATAAGAGAGTTCCAGAAAGAGCAAGATTCTTCAATATGTTTCCATTTTAATTGTGTGTTTATAAGTTCTTTAGTAGCATGTAATTTTTATTTCATAAGGGGCCATTTCTTTGTCTAAATAGGCTCATAAATTTTCTCTGTTATTTCAAGAACTGTTTTGTTTGTAAAATGAGCAGTGGCCAACAGGAAATATGTGGAATATATATCTGAGTTTGCCATTGCATAAGTAAGTCCCTTCCTATGAGATTAAGGGGTGCATCTATCACATAAGGCCTTAATGTTGTAGGTTGGCCTTTTGGTCTATCATATGTGTAGATCTGAATATTTTGATAAATTTATTGTGCTTTGGCTTCAGAAATTCCTGCAATTTGGCAAGAGACCTTTGGTATAGTTCAGGATTTGGGCCAAAATAGTTTTGAAATGCTAATATTAGACCCATTGCTGAGGGGTCCAGAAAATATTTTACCATTAATTTTGATATTTATATTTGGTCGGACATATTTAAATAAAAATGATGTCTATAAGAATTGCTTTTGATATGTATTACCATATCTGCCTCTCCCTACATTAGTAGAGGAGTTAAAAGAAGTGTAAGGCAAAAGTAGTAATTGAAAAATTTTGTCCCCCCTTTTGAATTGCCATAGAATCTGAGCTGATATCATAATTTGAATTTCTCCTTTATCATTTGAATCAATTATTCCATGCCAAACAGTAATTCCTTTAGAATACAAATTAGATCAGCCTTGTAAAAGCCTGAAGTTTTGTGGGGGCAGGGGTCCAAAAACTCCAGCAGGTACTATAGAAGGGACTGCTTAAGGGTAAAGAAAAAAATCTTTTACGGCTGCTATATTAATGGCAGCACTGCTGCACATTGAGGATTTGAGGGAAAAGATAGAATTTGCCCCTCTTTTTTTTGTTGTAGGGGACCTGGGAGGTCCACTCTTTGGAGTTTCTTGGAATAGGTTTTCCTTCAATATCAAATTTAAATTTACTGTCTTTGGCGCAGTGCATTCCTCTGCGGCAGTAAGGGCAAGCATTTGGAAGCATTTTATTAGCTTTCTTAGGGCAGTCACTTTTTAAACGGTTTTTATCTCCACATGTAAAGCATTCTTCACTTCTCTTTTTAAAAGGTTGTAGCATTGTTTCAGCTAGTATTTGCATCTTTTAAGTTTTTGATCCTAGATTGTGACAAGCCTTTATATAATCAATAATTATCCTAGTCTGACAAATTGCAGCTATAGATCTTTGACATTTTTGATACGCATTCTCATAAGCAAGTAAATTCTCTAGCTGTTTTTTTGGTTTCTTCTCCGATTACATTATGGGAAATAGCAGCTTCTAGTCTAGCTTAAAAATTAAAGTAACATTTCATTAGGTTGCAACAAAGAGAGATTTGGAGTTGCTTCTGGTGGCAGAGGAGAAGCATTTGGAACAGCCAGGGCAGGGCTAGCAAGAACATTTTGAGATATTTTGTATTGTTTTAATTGAGTCTTTTGTAAAGTTTAATCATTTAAATTATATGTATATAATATGTGTTTTGTCTGTTGCTGAATATTGGAGGGGCTAGAATATACATTGAAATGGCAGAGTTACAACTTTAATAAGAGTGCATACAGGCTTGAGATCCACTGGAATAATTTTTCCTTCTTTGGGTGCTCATTTAACATTTTATTTGCCCAGAGACAAATTTAAAAGTCAAAACTGCATTTATCAGGAAAACTAAGGATTATGTTCTATTACTGTTTGAAGGCAAGCCTGTATTCACTGGCGTGAAACAAGAAGTCCCTGAAATGTAAAGAAGTGTTGAGTAAAGCAGAAAAATAATGGGGCCGGCTATCATTTGAACTCATGCCTTAGTATTTACAGACCTCAATAGGTCCATGAGTCACTCCACACGATATACCACGTATACCAGTGTCTCTGTTCTTTGGCCACATTTGCTGGGGTCCATTATTGGACCGGAACCTTGTGGTCCGGAGTTGGCGATCAGAAAGTAAAAGAGAGAAGGAGGCTGATATCACTTGTTTTAAACAGAGGACCAATATTGTCCTTGACAGAGGGTGTGCATCACTCACCAACGAACCAGACGCCCTCTCGAGGGGGTCTTAGAAGCCCGGGCAGAAAAGTGAGCCTGACAGGTCTCCACGCTCCAGAGAGTCAGCAAGAAAAACATAGAGAGAGAGAGAAAATAGAGAGAGAGTCAAAAAAGACCCGGGGACTTCAGCTCTAATGGAGCAAAGGTGCTTTAATGATTTTTCTATGAGTATATACAGCCTGCAGTACAAGAAACTTCTTTCCGGAATGATAGAGTTCAGCAAAGCAAACAAACTTCAACTGTTACCAAGGGAAGACAGAGTAATGCTAGTCCCAAGGTCAGGAGACAATCCACATCTCAAGAAAGGGGAAGGGGATGAAGCAGTTTTGTTAAAGCATTGCTCTGCTGAACTTGGTGTTCCTCTGGACTTTGCACGTTGTTCTCTGGGATAATCTGTTGTTTAAAAGAATTCAAGCCACTTCTCATGTTTGATGGGGATTTCGGGATGGCTCTGGAGCACATGTAGGGAAATCTGGACTCATCTTGAGTCGATTTGTGGAATACAGAGCCCTTTCTTGTTGCTGCGGTTACATCAGGGTCCCTCTAGACTTGTGATAGTTTTCTTGGGGACTCTTTGAAATTCCATCCAGGAAGTCCAGACTCCTTTCATGTTTGACGGGGAACACGGAATTGCTCTGCATGCAATGCAGGGGAATCGGGCCTCATCTGGCAGTGAAGGGGAAGTCTCGTGTTCTTTTGTCGAGTTGCGGTGGGAACCTGGGGTATATTCTCGAGTTAGGACTTGGATGGCCCTTCAAAACTCGAGTTTGTTCAGCAAAGTCAGGACTCATGTCTAGTTGCGAGGGACACCTCGAGATTCTCATCGAGGCTTGGCAGGGCAAAAGGGATGCCTCTTTAGGAGAGACTTGAGACCCAGTGTCCCTTTCAGTTCCCACAGTGATTGTCGAATTCCTATCAATTTTTAAGAGTAGTCAGGCGTGTTGTCCTTTTGATGCATTGAACTCCAAGTTCCTGTCGAATTTTCAAGGGGATGTGAGGCCTCCTGTCGAGATGATGAGGGGAACTAAAGCTTTCACTAAAGTTTCCACAGGGGATTCACACATCCCTTCATCTTGGGAGATGAAAGTCTAGACTGCATTCATTTCACTGGAGGGAAATCCGGCCATATTTCGAGTCATGGAATCTTGGTGTTTATTCCACTTGAGGCAGCAAACTCAGGGTACCTCTCACATACCTATGGCTAAGAGAGGCCTCCTGTTGAGGTGCTTGTGGAAAGTTGCATTCCTCTTGAGTCAGAAATAGGGAATCAGCTCTCATCTAGAGAAGATTTGGGGTACCCGAAGCTTTCTTTGAGTTGGTGTGCTGAACTTGGTGTTCCTCTGGACTATATTTTACTTTTCTATAGCAACCATGAAATATCTTGTATGTTAGCATTTTATAGATCATTGAACATATTTATCAAATTATATTATATTGCATATAAATCCATTCCAGTACAAATATATATATTTATATTCATTAACAGCTCACAATTTCTTCAGCTCTTCTGCAAGAAAATCCACTTGTAAGAATAAGCCAATGTTCAGCAATTAACGCTTTAAAATCCTAATTCATTCTGAAATGACCCAGCCATTCAACGAACTTCTACTACATATTTAAGCACAATTGCAGCAACCGAAGTCACTCTAATCCCAAGAGAGCACTCCAGATTATAGAGAATAGATCATTTTATCAAAAATGCAATTTGTTTTAATAGAGCTTATCTAAAAGTTTTCATCTCATCTATATGTGTATATATATAAAGGGTTACCTTTTTTTGACAATCATATCTTACCCCAAACCAAGGCATAACAAAAGTATCATATAATGTTGATGACTCAAGACCTGTCCCTAGTAGATTAACAAATATATATCTTGAAATCACATTCACAATTCAATAAACATTATACCCAACATTGAACACCCTTCAGTTCATGTAATGCTGAATCCAAATAGACCCCTTTAACTCCACACTATCTAAAAACAAAAACATGCTTTGAGACATAGATAATTTTAGATACATAGACATAGTTTCCCTTATGAAATTTAAAATATCTTTTTGTTTATTTATTTATTTTGAGCTCCACCAATTTGCTCATTGCTGAAATCCTATATAGAGTGGGCTGTGTATGACATGGACACAATAAGAGTTAACTTCAGGTTTTTTCTTAGGCTATATTTGTTTCCCATGCAGAACTGTAGTTTTGAAAAAAGAAAAAAATTAACATGTTAACCTTTTCTTTACTACACGTGCATCAAGTACCGGTTTTGCAATTTTAATAAAGATTTTATTTCCATAAGTTTTCACAGGAATCTAAAATATATCATAGCCATTCATTTTCAAAAATCTCCTTTCTTCTTTTTGTAGCCATATTATACTATTAATGATATATGCATGAGGGAATTTTTGTCACACAGGACGTGAAGACATGGCTGCAAAATTTTGACAAATGCTAGGACTATTATGGAGAGGGCTGTGGAACCCCATTTCAGTACTCTTGTCTGGAGAATCTCAGGGATAGGGAACCTGGTGGGCTGACATCTATGGGGTCGCATAGAGTAGAATACGACTGAAGTGACATAACACCAGCAGTAGCAGGTATTTTGAGCATACCTTGAGTAACATAGTCTACTGAAATCTTTATGAAGCCCAACATGATTAAGAAAAGGGAGTGAGAAAGTTAGTCTCTCCTGGTCTAAAGGGTGTAAAGGCATATTTAAAAAATCAATCTTGTGAATCAGTAGTAATAATGTGCCAATTTTGAGCAATAGTAATGTGATCTCTGGTTACGATTTAGCCCCTAGTTTCAGAAAAGTATTAACATTTTAAACTCTGTTAAGAGACACCATTTGTAATATTTCGTTTGTATAACAAAAATAGGAGAGTTTCAAAAAGAGCAAGATTCTTCAGTATGTTTCCATTTTAATTGTGTGTTTATAAGTTCTTTGGTAGCTTGTAATTTTTCTGTCATAAGGGGCCATTGCTTCGTCTAAATAGCCTCATAAATTTTCTCCTTTATTTTAATAACTATTTTGTTTGTAAAATGAGCAGTGGCCCCTATGAAAAATGTGGAATGTATATCTGAGTTTGCCATTGCATAAGTAACTCCTTTCCTATGAGATTAAGGGGTGCATCTATCACATAAGGTCTTAATGTTGTAGGTTGGCCTTTTGGTATATCCTATGTGTAGATTTGAATATTTTGATAAATTTATTGTACTTTGGCTTGAGAAAGTCCTGCAATTTGGCAAGAGACCTTTTGTATAGATCAGGATTTAGGCCACAATACTTTCGAAATGCTAATATTAGACCCATTTCTGAGGGGTCCAGTAAATATTTTACCATTAATTTTGATATTTGTATTTGGTCGGACATATTTAAATAACAATGATGTCCATAAGAATTATTTTTGATCTGTATTACCAAATCTGCCTCTCCGTACATTAGTAGAGGAGTTAATAGAAGTGTAAGGCAAAAGAAGTAATTGAGAAATTTTGTCCCCCTTTTGAATTGCCATAGAATCTGAGCTGACATCATGATTTGAATTTCTCCTTTATAATTTGAATCAATTATTCCATGCCGAACAGTAATTCCTTTAGAAGCCAAATTAGATCAGCCCTTTAAAAGCCTGAAATTTTGAGGGGGCAGGGGTCAAAAACTCCAGTAGGTACTCTGGAAGGGACTGCTTAAGGGTAAAGGAAAATATCATTTAGGGCTGGTATATTAATGGCAGCACTGCTGGAGGTTGAGGGTTTGAGGGAAAAGATAGAATTTGCCCCTCTTTTTTGTTGTAGGGGACCTGGTAGGTCCCCTCTTTGGAGTTTCTTGGAATAGCTTTTCCGTCAATATAAAATTTAAATTTACTGTCTTTGGGCCAGTGCATTCCTCTGTGTCAGCAAGAGCAAGTTTTTGGAAGCTTTCTATTAGCCTTCTTAGGGCAGGCTTTTTTAAACGGTTTTTATCTCCACATGTAAGGCATCCTTCATTTCTCTTTGTAAAAGGTTGTAGCATTGTTTCAGCTAATGTTTGCATCTTTTAAGCTTTTGCTCCTAGATTGTGACAAGCCTTAATGTAATCAATAATAATCCTAGTCTGACAAATTGCAGCTATTGCTCTTACATTTCTGATATGCATTCTCATAAGCAAGTATTTTGTCTATCTGTTTTTTTTTTTTTTTTTTTTTTTTTTGGTTTCTTCTCCGATTACAGTATGGGAAAAGAGCAGCTTCTAGTCTACCTTAAAAATTAAGGTAACTTTTCTTTAGGTTCCAACAAAGAGACATTTGGAGTTGGGACTCTTGGCAGATTAGAACCATTTGGAGCAGCCAGGGCAGGGCTAGCAAGAAAATTTTGAGATATTTTGTATTGTTTTAATTGAGCCTTTTGTAAAGTTTAATCATTTAATTAATATGTATATAATATGTGTTTTGTCTGTTGCTGAATATTGGAAGGGCTAGAATATACTTGAAATGGCAGAATTACAGCTTTAATAAGAAGCGCATATAGGCTAGAGATCAACTGGAATAATTTTTCCTTCTTTGGCTGCTCATTTAACATTTTCTTTGACCGGAGCCAAATTTATAATTCAAAACTGCATTTATCAGGAAACTAAGGATTATGTTCTACTACTGTTTGAAGGCAAGCCTCTATTCACTGGCGTGAAACCAGAAGTCCCTGAAATGTAAAGAAGTGGTGAGCAAAGTAGAAAAATAATGGGGCTGGCCTTTTAACCCATGCCTTAGTATTTACAGACGTCAATAGATCAATGAGTCCCTAAAAAGGATATACCATGTATACCAGTGTCCCTGTTCTTTGGCCACATTTGCTGTGGTCCATTAATGGACTGGAACCTTGTGGTCCGGAGTTGGCAATCAGAAAGGAAATGAGAGAAGGAGGCTGATATCCCTTAGTTTACACAGAGGACCAATTTTGTCCTTGACACAGGGTTTGCATCAATCACCAAGGTACCAGGCGCCCTCTCGAGGGTGCCTTAGAAGCCCGGGCAGAAAAGTGAGCATGACGGGTCTCCACTTTCCAGAGAGTCAGCCAGAAAAAAGGGAGAGAGAGACAAAAAAAGACACGGGGACATAAGCTCTAATGGAGCAAATGTGCTTTAATGATTTTTCTATGAGTATATACAGGCTGCAGTACAAGAAACTTCTTTCGGGAGTGATAGAGTTCAGCAAACCAAACAAACTGCAACCGTTACAAAGGAAACAAGGAGTAATGCTAGTCACAAGGTCAGTAGACAATGCATATCTCAAGAAAGGGGAAGGGGACGAAGCAGTTTTGTCTTAAAGAGTTGCTCTGCTGAACTTGGTGTTCCTCTGGACTTTGGACGGTGTTCTCGGGGATACTCTGTTGTGGTTTAAAGGAAGTCAAGCCACTTCTCGTGTTTGATGTGGAATTCATGATGGCTCTGGAGCACATGCAGGGGAATCTGGACTCATCTCGAGTCGATTTGGAAGACAGAGCCATTTCTTGTTGCTGCGGTGACATCAGGGTCCCTCTAGATTTGTGACAGTGTTCTTGGGGACTCTCTGAAGTCCCATCCAGGAAGTCCAGACTCCTTCATGTTTGATGGGGAACACGGAATTACTTTGCATGCAATGCAGGGGAATCGGGCCTCAACTGGCAGCGAGGGGGAAGTCTCGTGTTCTTTTGTCGAGTTGCGGTGGAGACCTGGGGTATATTCTCGAGTTAGGACTTGGATGGCCCTTCAAAACTCGAGTTTGTTCAGCAAAGTCAGGACTCATGTCTAGTTGCGAGGGACACCTCGAGATTCTCATCGAGGCTTGGCAGGGCAATAGAGATGCCTCTTTATGTGAGACTTGAGACCCAGTGTCCCTTTCAGTTCCCACAGTGATTGTCGGATTCCTATCAATTTTTAAGAGGAGTCAGTCTTGTTGTCCTTTTGATGCAATTAACTCTAAGTTCCTCTCGAATTTTCAAGGGAATGTGCGGCCTTCTGTCGAGATGAGGCAGGGAACTAGGGCTTTCTCTAAAGACCCCACAGGGGATTCACACATCACTTCATCTTTGGAGATGAAAGACTAGCCTGCATTCAGGTGACTGGATGGAAATCCGGCCATATTTCGAGTCACGGCATCTCGGTGTTCATTCCACTTGAGGCAGCAAACTCAGGGTCCCTCTCACATAGCTATAGCTAAGAGATGCCTCCTGTTGAGGTGCTTGTGGAAAGTTGCATTCCTCTTGATTCAAAAATAGGGAATCAGCTCTCATCTCGAGATGATTTGGGGTACCCGAAGCTTTCCTTGAGTTGATATGCTGAACTTGATGTTCCTCTGGACTATATTTTACTTTTCTATAGCAACCATGAAATATCTTGTAGGTTTGCATTTTATAGAAAATTGAACATATTTATCAAATCATAATATAATGTATATACATCCATTCCAGTACAAATATATATTTATATTCATTAACAGCTCACAATCTCTTCAGCTCTTCTGCAAGAAAATCCGCTTGTAAGAGTAAGCCAATGTTCAGCAATTAACGCTTTAAGATCCTAATTCATTTGGAAATGACCCAGCCATTCAACAAACTTCTACTACATTGTTAAGCACAATTGCAGCAACCTAAGTCACTCTAATCCCAAAGAGAGAGCACTCCAGATTATAGAGAATAGATCATTGTATCAAAAATAGAATTTGTTTTAATAGAGCTTATCTAAAAGTTTTCATCTCATCTATATGTATATATATAAAGCGTTACCTTTTTTTGACAATCGTATCTTACCCCAAAACAAGGCATAACAAAAGTATTATATAATATTGATGACTCAAGACATGTCCCTACTAGATTAACAAATAATTATATTGAAATCACATTCACAATTCAATAAACATTATACCCAACATTGAACACCCTTCAGTTCATGTAAAGCTGAATCCAAATAGAGCCAATTAACTCCACACTATCTAAAATCAGAAACATACATTGAGACTTAGATAATTTTCATACATAGACATAGTTCCCCTTATGAAATTTAAAATATCTTTGTGTTTATTTATTTATTTTGAGCTCCACCAATTTGCTCATTGCTGGAGTCCTATATAGAGTGGGCTGCATATGCCAAGGACACAATAAGAGTTAACTTAAGATTTTTTCTTAGGTTATTTTTGCTTCCCGTGCATAACTGGAGTTTCGAAAAAAAAAAAAAAACATGTTAACCTTCCTTTTACTACACGTGCATCAAGTACCAGTTTTGCAATTTTAATAAAGATTTTATTTTCATCAGTTTTCACTGAAGTCTAAAGTATATCATAGCCTTTCAGTTTCAAAAATCTCCTTTCCACGCCAGTCAGGATGGCTGCTATCCAAAAGTCTACAAGCAATAAATGCTGGAGAGGGTGTGAAGAAAAGGGAACCCTCTTACACTGTTGGTGCGAATGCAAACTAGTACAGCCGCTATGGAAATCAGTGTGGAGATTTCTTAAAAAAACTGGAAATAGAATTGCCATATGACCCAGCAATACCACTTCTAGGCATACACACTGAGGAAACTAGATCCGAAAGAGACACATGCACCCCAATGTTCACTGCAACACTGTTTATAATTGCCAGGACATGGAAGCAACCTAGATGCCCATCAGCAGACGAATGGATGAGGAAGCTGTGGTACATATACACCATGGAATATTACTCAGCCGTTAAAAGAATTCATTTGAATCAGTGCTAATGAGATGGGTGAAACTGGAGACCATTATACAGAGTGAAGTAAGCCAGAAAGATAAAGACCATTACAGTATACTAACACATATATATGGAACTTAGAAAGATGGTAACGATAACCGTATATGCAAAACAGGAAAAGAGACTCAGATGTATAGAACAGACTTGTGGGCTCTATGAGAGAACGCGGGGCTGAGATGTTTCAAGAGAACAGCATCGAAACATGTATATCTAGGATGAAACAGATCACCAGACCAGGTTGGATGCATGAGACAAGTGCTCAGGCCTGGTGCACTGGGAAGACCCAGAGGGATGCGGGGAATAGGGAGGTGGGAAGGGGGACCGGGATGGGGAATACATGTAAATCCATGGCTAATTCAATGTATGACAAAAACCACTGCAATGCTGTAAAGTAATTAGCCTCCAACTAATAAAAATAAATGGAAAAAAAAAAATCTCCTTTCTCCTTTTTGAAGCTATAGTATATTATTAATTATATATGCATGAGGGAATTTTTGTCACATAGGACGTAAAATTTGGCTGCAAAATTTTGACAAATGCTAGGACTATTATGGAGAGGGCAATGGAAAATTATTTCAGTACTCTTGTCTGGAGAATATCAGGGATAGGGAAACCTGGAGGGCTGATATCTAAGGGGGTCACATAGAGTAGGACACGAATGAAGTGATTTAGCAGCTGCAGTAGCAGGACATTTAAGCATACCTTGAGTTAACATATTCTACCGAAATCTTTTATGAGGATGGATATGATTAGGAAAAGGGAGAGAGAAAGTTAGTCTCTCCCGGTATAAAGGGTGTAAAGGCACATTTAAAAAACAATCTTGTGAGTCAGTAATAATAATGTGCCAATCATGAGGAATAGTAATGGGATATCTGGTTACAATGCAGCCCCAGGTTTCAAGAGAAAGAATTAACTTTTGTAAACTCTTTTAAGAGACACCACTTGTAATATTTCCTTTTTATAACAAAAATAGAGTTTCAAAAAGAGCAAGATTCTTCAATATGTTTCCATTTTAATTGTGTTTTTATAAGTTCTTTAGTAGCTTGAAATTTTTCTTTCACAAGGAGCCATTGCTTTGGCTAAATAGGCTCATCAATTGTCTCAGTTATTTTAATAACTGTTTTGTTTGTAAAATGAGCAGTGGCCCCTAGGAAAAATGTGGAATGTATATCTGAGTTTTGCATTACATAAGTAAGCCCCTTCATATGAGATTAAGCGGTGCATCTATCACATAAAGTCTTAATGTTGTAGGTTGACCTTTTGGTCTATCATATGTGTAGATTTGAATATTTTGATAAATTTATTGTACTTTGGCTTGAGAAATTCCTATAATGTGGCAAGAGGCCTTTTGTATAGGTCAGGATTTGGGCCAAAATAGTTTCGAAATGATAAAATTAGACCCATTGCGGAGGGGTCCAGAAAATATTTTACCGTTAATTTTGATATTTATATTTGGTCGGACATATTTAAATAACAATGATGTCTATAACAAATGTTTTTGACCTGTATTACCAAATCTGCCTCTCCCTACATTAGTAGAGGAGTTAATAGAAGTGTAAGGCAAAAGAAGTAATTGAGAAATTTTGTCCCCCCTTTTGAATTGCCATAGAATCTGAGCTGACATCATAATTTGAATTTCTCCTTTATAATTTGAATCAATTATTCCACGTCGAACAGTAATTCCTTTAGAAGCCTAATTAGATCAGCCCTGTAAAACCTGAAGGTTTGTGGGGGCAGGGGTCCAAAAACTCCAGTAGGTACTCTAGAAGGGACTGCTTAAGGGTAAAGGAAAAAATTTAGGGCTGGTATATTAATGGCAGCACTGCTGGACGTTGAGTGTTTGAGGGAAAAGATAGAATTTGCCCCTCTTTTTTTTGTAGGGGACCTGGTAGGTCCCCTCTTTGAAGATTCCTGGAAAAGGTTTTCCTTCAATATCAAATTTAAATTTACTGTCTTTGGCCAAGTGCATTCCTCTGTGGTAGCAGGGCAAACGTTTTGAAGCATGTTATTAGCTTTCTTAGGGAAGTCCCTTTTTAAAAGGTTTTTATCTCCACATGTAAAACATCCTTCACTTCTCTTTTGAAAAGGTTGTACATTGTTTCAGCTAGTATTTGCATCTTTTATGTTTTTGATCCTAGATTGTGACAAGCCTTTATATAATCAATAATAATCCTAGTCTGATAAATTGCAGCTATAGCTCCTTGACATTTCTGATATGCATTCTCATAAGTAAGTAAATTCTCTAGCTGCTTTTTTTTTGGTTTCTTCTCTGATTACAGTATGGGAAAAAGTAGCTTCTAGTCCAGCTTAAAAATTAAGGTAACTTTTCATTAGGTTCCAACAAAGAGACATTTGGAGTTGAGACTGGTGGCAGAGGAGAAGCATTTGGAGCAGCCAGCGCAGGGCTAGCAAGAAAATTTTGAGACATTTTGTATTGTTTTAATTGAGCCTTTTGTAAAGTTTAATCATTTAATTAATATGTATATAACATGCGTTTTTCTGTTGCTGAATATTGGAAGGGCTTGAATATACTTTGAAATGGCAGAATGACAGCTTTAATAAGAACGCATATAGGCTAGAGATCAACTGGAATAATTTTTCTTTCTTTGGGTGATCATTTAACATTTTCTTTGACCGGAGCCTAATTTATAAGTCAAAACTGCATTTATCAGGAAACTAAGGACTATGTTCTACTACTGTTTGAAGGCAAGCCTGTATTCACTGGGGTGAAACCAGAAGTCCCTGAAATGCAAAGAAGTAGTGAGCAAAGTAGAAAAATAATGGGGCTGGCCAGCCTTTTAACCCATGCCTTAGTACTTACAGACGTCAATAGGTCCATGAGTCACTCCACCCGATATACCACGTATATCAGCGTCCCTGCTCTTTGGCCACATGCTGGGGTTCGTTAATGGACCGGAACCTAGTGGTCCAGAGTTGGCGATCAGAAAGGAAAAGAGAGAAGGAGGCTGATATCCCTGGTTTACACAGAGTACCAATATTGTCCTTGACACAGGGCTTGCATCACTCACCAAGGTACCAGGCGCCCTCTCGAGGGGGTCTTAGAAGCCCGGGCAGAAAAGTGAGCACGACGGGTTTCCACGCTCCAGAGAGTCAGACAGAAAATGAGAGAGAGAGACAAAAAAAGACATGGGGACCTAAGCTCTAATGGAGCAAAGGTGCTTTAATTATTTTTCTATGAGTATATACAGGCTGCAGTACAAGAAACTTCTTTCGGGAGTGATAGAGTTCAGAAAACCAAACTGCAACCATTACCAAGGAAACAAGGAGTAATGCTAGTCACAAGGTCAGTAGACAATGCATATCTCAAGAAAGGGGAAGGGGACTAAGCAGTTTTGTCTTAAAGAGTTGCTCTGCTGAACTTGGTGTTCCTCTGGCTTTGGACGGTGTTCTCGGGGATACTCTGTTGTGGTTTAAAGGAAGTCAAGCCACTTCTCGTGTTTGATGTGGAATTCATGATGGCTCTGGAGCACATGCAGGGGAATCTGGACTCATCTCGAGTCGATTTGGAAGACAGAGCCATTTCTTGTTGCTGCGGTGACATCAGGGTCCCTCTAGATTTGTGACAGTGTTCTTGGGGACTCTCTGAAGTCCCATCCAGGAAGTCCAGACTCCTTCATGTTTGATGGGGAACACGGAATTACTTTGCATGCAATGCAGGGGAATCGGGCCTCAACTGGCAGCGAGGGGGAAGTCTCGTGTTCTTTTGTCGAGTTGCGGTGGAGACCTGGGGTATATTCTCGAGTTAGGACTTGGATGGCCCTTCAAAACTCGAGTTTGTTCAGCAAAGTCAGGACTCATGTCTAGTTGCGAGGGACACCTCGAGATTCTCATCGAGGCTTGGCAGGGCAATAGAGATGCCTCTTTATGTGAGACTTGAGACCCAGTGTCCCTTTCAGTTCCCACAGTGATTGTCGGATTCCTATCAATTTTTAAGAGGAGTCAGTCTTGTTGTCCTTTTGATGCAATTAACTCTAAGTTCCTCTCGAATTTTCAAGGGAATGTGCGGCCTTCTGTCGAGATGAGGCAGGGAACTAGGGCTTTCTCTAAAGACCCCACAGGGGATTCACACATCACTTCATCTTTGGAGATGAAAGACTAGCCTGCATTCAGGTGACTGGATGGAAATCCGGCCATATTTCGAGTCACGGCATCTCGGTGTTCATTCCACTTGAGGCAGCAAACTCAGGGTCCCTCTCACATAGCTATAGCTAAGAGATGCCTCCTGTTGAGGTGCTTGTGGAAAGTTGCATTCCTCTTGATTCAAAAATAGGGAATCAGCTCTCATCTCGAGATGATTTGGGGTACCCGAAGCTTTCCTTGAGTTGATATGCTGAACTTGATGTTCCTCTGGACTATATTTTACTTTTCTATAGCAACCATGAAATATCTTGTAGGTTTGCATTTTATAGAAAATTGAACATATTTATCAAATCATAATATAATGTATATACATCCATTCCAGTACAAATATATATTTATATTCATTAACAGCTCACAATCTCTTCAGCTCTTCTGCAAGAAAATCCGCTTGTAAGAGTAAGCCAATGTTCAGCAATTAACGCTTTAAGATCCTAATTCATTTGGAAATGACCCAGCCATTCAACAAACTTCTACTACATTGTTAAGCACAATTGCAGCAACCTAAGTCACTCTAATCCCAAGAGAGCACTCCAGATTATAGAGAATAGATCATTGTATCAAAAATAGAATTTGTTTTAATAGAGCTTATCTAAAAGTTTTCATCTCATCTATATGTATATATATAAAGCGTTACCTTTTTTTGACAATCGTATCTTACCCCAAAACAAGGCATAACAAAAGTATTATATAATATTGATGACTCAAGACATGTCCCTACTAGATTAACAAATAATTATATTGAAATCACATTCACAATTCAATAAACATTATACCCAACATTGAACACCCTTCAGTTCATGTAAAGCTGAATCCAAATAGAGCCAATTAACTCCACACTATCTAAAATCAGAAACATACATTGAGACTTAGATAATTTTCATACATAGACATAGTTCCCCTTATGAAATTTAAAATATCTTTGTGTTTATTTATTTATTTTGAGCTCCACCAATTTGCTCATTGCTGGAGTCCTATATAGAGTGGGCTGCATATGCCAAGGACACAATAAGAGTTAACTTAAGATTTTTTCTTAGGTTATTTTTGCTTCCCGTGCATAACTGGAGTTTCGAAAAAAAAAAAAAAAAAAACATGTTAACCTTCCTTTTACTACACGTGCATCAAGTACCAGTTTTGCAATTTTAATAAAGATTTTATTTTCATCAGTTTTCACTGAAGTCTAAAGTATATCATAGCCTTTCAGTTTCAAAAATCTCCTTTCCACGCCAGTCAGGATGGCTGCTATCCAAAAGTCTACAAGCAATAAATGCTGGAGAGGGTGTGAAGAAAAGGGAACCCTCTTACACTGTTGGTGCGAATGCAAACTAGTACAGCCGCTATGGAAATCAGTGTGGAGATTTCTTAAAAAAACTGGAAATAGAATTGCCATATGACCCAGCAATACCACTTCTAGGCATACACACTGAGGAAACTAGATCCGAAAGAGACACATGCACCCCAATGTTCACTGCAACACTGTTTATAATTGCCAGGACATGGAAGCAACCTAGATGCCCATCAGCAGACGAATGGATGAGGAAGCTGTGGTACATATACACCATGGAATATTACTCAGCCGTTAAAAGAATTCATTTGAATCAGTGCTAATGAGATGGGTGAAACTGGAGACCATTATACAGAGTGAAGTAAGCCAGAAAGATAAAGACCATTACAGTATACTAACACATATATATGGAACTTAGAAAGATGGTAACGATAACCGTATATGCAAAACAGGAAAAGAGACTCAGATGTATAGAACAGACTTGTGGGCTCTATGAGAGAACGCGGGGCTGAGATGTTTCAAGAGAACAGCATCGAAACATGTATATCTAGGATGAAACAGATCACCAGACCAGGTTGGATGCATGAGACAAGTGCTCAGGCCTGGTGCACTGGGAAGACCCAGAGGGATGCGGGGAATAGGGAGGTGGGAAGGGGGACCGGGATGGGGAATACATGTAAATCCATGGCTAATTCAATGTATGACAAAAACCACTGCAATGCTGTAAAGTAATTAGCCTCCAACTAATAAAAATAAATGGAAAAAAAATCTCCTTTCTCCTTTTTGAAGCTATAGTATATTATTAATTATATATGCATGAGGGAATTTTTGTCACATAGGACGTAAAATTTGGCTGCAAAATTTTGACAAATGCTAGGACTATTATGGAGAGGGCAATGGAAAATTATTTCAGTACTCTTGTCTGGAGAATATCAGGGATAGGGAAACCTGGAGGGCTGATATCTAAGGGGGTCACATAGAGTAGGACACGAATGAAGTGATTTAGCAGCTGCAGTAGCAGGACATTTAAGCATACCTTGAGTTAACATATTCTACCGAAATCTTTTATGAGGATGGATATGATTAGGAAAAGGGAGAGAGAAAGTTAGTCTCTCCCGGTATAAAGGGTGTAAAGGCACATTTAAAAAACAATCTTGTGAGTCAGTAATAATAATGTGCCAATCATGAGGAATAGTAATGGGATATCTGGTTACAATGCAGCCCCAGGTTTCAAGAAAGAATTAACTTTTGTAAACTCTTTTAAGAGACACCACTTGTAATATTTCCTTTTTATAACAAAAATAGAGTTTCAAAAAGAGCAAGATTCTTCAATATGTTTCCATTTTAATTGTGTTTTTATAAGTTCTTTAGTAGCTTGAAATTTTTCTTTCACAAGGAGCCATTGCTTTGGCTAAATAGGCTCATCAATTGTCTCAGTTATTTTAATAACTGTTTTGTTTGTAAAATGAGCAGTGGCCCCTAGGAAAAATGTGGAATGTATATCTGAGTTTTGCATTACATAAGTAAGCCCCTTCATATGAGATTAAGCGGTGCATCTATCACATAAAGTCTTAATGTTGTAGGTTGACCTTTTGGTCTATCATATGTGTAGATTTGAATATTTTGATAAATTTATTGTACTTTGGCTTGAGAAATTCCTATAATGTGGCAAGAGGCCTTTTGTATAGGTCAGGATTTGGGCCAAAATAGTTTCGAAATGATAAAATTAGACCCATTGCGGAGGGGTCCAGAAAATATTTTACCGTTAATTTTGATATTTATATTTGGTCGGACATATTTAAATAACAATGATGTCTATAACAAATGTTTTTGACCTGTATTACCAAATCTGCCTCTCCCTACATTAGTAGAGGAGTTAATAGAAGTGTAAGGCAAAAGAAGTAATTGAGAAATTTTGTCCCCCCTTTTGAATTGCCATAGAATCTGAGCTGACATCATAATTTGAATTTCTCCTTTATAATTTGAATCAATTATTCCACGTCGAACAGTAATTCCTTTAGAAGCCTAATTAGATCAGCCCTGTAAAACCTGAAGGTTTGTGGGGGCAGGGGTCCAAAAACTCCAGTAGGTACTCTAGAAGGGACTGCTTAAGGGTAAAGGAAAAAATTTAGGGCTGGTATATTAATGGCAGCACTGCTGGACGTTGAGTGTTTGAGGGAAAAGATAGAATTTGCCCCTCTTTTTTTTGTAGGGGACCTGGTAGGTCCCCTCTTTGAAGATTCCTGGAAAAGGTTTTCCTTCAATATCAAATTTAAATTTACTGTCTTTGGCCAAGTGCATTCCTCTGTGGTAGCAGGGCAAACGTTTTGAAGCATGTTATTAGCTTTCTTAGGGAAGTCCCTTTTTAAAAGGTTTTTATCTCCACATGTAAAACATCCTTCACTTCTCTTTTGAAAAGGTTGTACATTGTTTCAGCTAGTATTTGCATCTTTTATGTTTTTGATCCTAGATTGTGACAAGCCTTTATATAATCAATAATAATCCTAGTCTGATAAATTGCAGCTATAGCTCCTTGACATTTCTGATATGCATTCTCATAAGTAAGTAAATTCTCTAGCTGCTTTTTTTTTGGTTTCTTCTCTGATTACAGTATGGGAAAAAGTAGCTTCTAGTCCAGCTTAAAAATTAAGGTAACTTTTCATTAGGTTCCAACAAAGAGACATTTGGAGTTGAGACTGGTGGCAGAGGAGAAGCATTTGGAGCAGCCAGCGCAGGGCTAGCAAGAAAATTTTGAGACATTTTGTATTGTTTTAATTGAGCCTTTTGTAAAGTTTAATCATTTAATTAATATGTATATAACATGCGTTTTTCTGTTGCTGAATATTGGAAGGGCTTGAATATACTTTGAAATGGCAGAATGACAGCTTTAATAAGAACGCATATAGGCTAGAGATCAACTGGAATAATTTTTCTTTCTTTGGGTGATCATTTAACATTTTCTTTGACCGGAGCCTAATTTATAAGTCAAAACTGCATTTATCAGGAAACTAAGGACTATGTTCTACTACTGTTTGAAGGCAAGCCTGTATTCACTGGGGTGAAACCAGAAGTCCCTGAAATGCAAAGAAGTAGTGAGCAAAGTAGAAAAATAATGGGGCTGGCCAGCCTTTTAACCCATGCCTTAGTACTTACAGACGTCAATAGGTCCATGAGTCACTCCACCCGATATACCACGTATATCAGCGTCCCTGCTCTTTGGCCACATGCTGGGGTTCGTTAATGGACCGGAACCTAGTGGTCCAGAGTTGGCGATCAGAAAGGAAAAGAGAGAAGGAGGCTGATATCCCTGGTTTACACAGAGTACCAATATTGTCCTTGACACAGGGCTTGCATCACTCACCAAGGTACCAGGCGCCCTCTCGAGGGGGTCTTAGAAGCCCGGGCAGAAAAGTGAGCACGACGGGTTTCCACGCTCCAGAGAGTCAGACAGAAAAATGAGAGAGAGAGACAAAAAAAGACATGGGGACCTAAGCTCTAATGGAGCAAAGGTGCTTTAATTATTTTTCTATGAGTATATACAGGCTGCAGTACAAGAAACTTCTTTCGGGAGTGATAGAGTTCAGAAAACCAAACTGCAACCATTACCAAGGAAACAAGGAGTAATGCTAGTCACAAGGTCAGTAGACAATGCATATCTCAAGAAAGGGGAAGGGGACTAAGCAGTTTTGTCTTAAAGAGTTGCTCTGCTGAACTTGGTGTTCCTCTGGACTTTGGACGGTGTTCTCGGGGATACTCTGTTGTGGTTTAAAGGAAGTCAAGCCACTTCTCGTGTTTGATGGGGAATTCATGATGGCTCTGGAGCACATGCAGGGGAATCTGGACTCATCTCGAGTCGATTTGGAAGACAGAGCCATTTCTTGTTGCTGCGGTGACATCAGGGTCCCTCTAGATTTGTGACAGTGTTCTTGGGGACTCTCTGAAGTCCCATCCAGGAAGTCCAGACTCCTTCATGTTTGATGGGGAACACGGAATTACTTTGCATGCAATGCAGGGGAATCGGGCCTCAACTGGCAGCGAGGGGGAAGTCTCGTGTTCTTTTGTCGAGTTGCGGTGGAGACCTGGGGTATATTCTCGAGTTAGGACTTGGATGGCCCTTCAAAACTCGAGTTTGTTCAGCAAAGTCAGGACTCAT
>JAJLRB010000863.1:0-28150 GCA_020976825.1 Odocoileus hemionus | reverse complement strand
TTTTTTGCTTTTTGTTTTGCTTATGGATTCAACAAGATCATAAGGCCCTTTGACTCCAGTTTAATTCAGACTTTAAGAAAGACACAGCTATCACTTTATTTGCAGGTTTCCTTTCATTGTTATTTTAATTTGACCTTCCATTTGCATTTAGTTTCTTCCATGAAATATTATAATTCTGTTATATTTTATGTAGTATCTTTATGTTTTATGTCAAAAACAAAAATATGGTATGTATCTTTATGATTGATAGGTAAATGTTCAGTTTGTTCATCTTTGGTTTTAAGTTACTCATCTGTTAGGAGTTATGTGACAGAAAGTTGAGCACTTTACATGGATTATCTATAATAAACCCCACTATACAAATAAGAACTAAGGCTTAGAGATGTTACATAATTTGCATAAGATTCCAGGACTAACTATATAAGAGAGACCAAATACTGGATAACTGAACTGTTGTAGGGGGATGTTCAGCTTTAAGGGATCCAATATGTTATTCTTTTCTTTTCTGTGCTGTTTCTCAAGGACTCTCTGTTCGTTATCAGTTCCTGGAAAACAGGAGCGAGCAGAACTGCACGCAGTTCTCAGGACTGAGATCGTGAGAGAGGGCACCTGCTTGGTTCCCTTCAGTGGCTCCCTTCAGTGACCTTACTTAAATGTAATCTATTCATTTACGCCCTTCTTACTCAAGATATTGAATGCTTTCTGCCCTTTGAAGATTGTTATTTGCTTGGCTTTGTTTTTGTTCAATTTTTTTACTGCGTAAAGCTGCCTTGTATGAAGATATATAAACAGGTATTTCTTCAAATGAAGCACCCTTGTTTCACTCGAGACTTGGGTCCCCTGTGTCCCTCTTCTCATCGACTCCAGTCCCCATGTCCGGGTCTACAAAGATCATGACAAATTGTGTATCATTGGATAAACAAGACAAATATAATTTGCGATCTTGTAATAGTAGTAGACTGTCAGGTATAGGCAGACACATGCAATTCCAAGCCAGGGCCAAGGCAAAATTGCAAATAAAAGAAAAATTCAGAAGAATGAGGTTCAAATGCATTAGTAATAGAGATAAATATAGATGTTGAAGATTTTGTTTTTGTTTTTCCTCAGAAATATTAATATTATATATATAGATAGATAGATACATTCTTGTACCTATAGCATGCAATTTACTACTTGACCCTTTGTAAGCAAATAAAAATCAACATAAATTTCAGAGCATACATGTAGAATATAAACTTCTATAATCTATTTACACTAACAAATATTTGATCATCCTATTCAATTAAATAGCCATTCTTACTTTTAAATTTAAATATGCACAATTCTTTTGTTTTTACTTAAATTTGTAATATAATATGAAATAATACAGCTTTATAATAACACTTTTAGTTATAATGCTACCTTTCTTTAACTAGTTACTCTTTTCCAAATTTCAATTTATTTTCCTTCCTGGGTATACTTATGCCAATTAACAAACTCCTTACATTTCTCCTTGCCCAGATTAAATAAATAATTTATTCATACACATTGTAACATAATGAAACATTAATTTCATTTTCTAAAGGACCTTTGTCTCCCCATAAATTTAAAGTATCTTGAGAAGTTATTAACTGCCTAAGGAGATTTTAAATACAAATTAGAATGTAAAATTTTTTTAAAAAGTAACATATACTCCAAATAATTGATACAATTAATAAGTTGTTCAGTTAATATTTTCAATATTGCTTATTAATCCTTTTACTTGAAATATTTTTAAATATTTAGAAATTAATTTTATGACGTTGATTTTAAAACCATCTTATGCTTAAATTCATTCATAAGATCTCGTAGCTTAAAAATTTTCTTATATAATACTTAAGAGCTTAAAATGAGAGTATTTATAGTGATAGTACTAAAAACTCAAATTTTAACCTCACATGTAACATTAGACAAAAAGAGATATGTGAAAGATAATTTTGAAACATAAAGTGAATTAGAAAGCTTTTGTACATAAACATATGGAAATATTTTCTAAATATACCTATGCCATCATAATGCTTTTGGAAAATTTGACTGACACTCAATGTATTAAGTTCCTTTTATTATAAGATAGGCATTATTTTCTAAAGAATGTTCATTTCTTATTCACTTATATCCATTAACTCATAAAATTTCAGTTGCATTCTATAATGAATTATAGTTTGAAAAACGTGTCATGTTACCAGTATCAAGAATATTTTGGCTCACTGATTTTTACATCCTAACAAAATTTGTTTAATTCATTATGCTATATATAAATAATTTTATTATAAAAACAGAAGTATTGGATATTCCCCAAAAATGTAATTTTAGCTATAAGTTAAAAATTGATTTTAAAGAACATTTAGTTGAGCTAAATCCATATCAAAAATAAATAAAACATTTTAATAATTAAAAGATGCTTCTGCTGCTGTCACTTCAGTTGTCCCCTACTCTTTGTGACCCTGTGGACCATAGCCGACCAGGCTCCACCATCCCTGGGGTTCTTCAGGCAAGAGTACTGGAGTGGGCTGCCATTGCCTTCTCCAATTAAAAGATAAACAAATAGAAATCAAATATTCAAGGTGAATCAATAATTGAAGTTTAGAAACCTTTTTTGTCTTTTTATATAATCATAGTCAATTATATTTTAATTACCTGTTTGTGCAAATAATTATGATCTAATCATTTTGTTTGGATGTAGCAAGTTGAAAATGATCTATTAAGCCTGATACATAAAACTTAATATTCAATAACCAGTGGATGTGAATGATAAATGTCATATTCATACATTATATAAGAAGAGAGCAAATGTAAAGTTGCTACATATCACTTTACTACAATAATTAAGACTAAATAAAATTAAATATTTGAAAATCTTGCTGCTAGAAGGAGGAACTAACTTCCCCTTAAAAGAAGATCTAGAAGCTAGAGGAAAATGAACACATCAGAAAGCAAAGTTAGGCTAGTTTCACTGTTTCGTGGAGACAGAGAACGGAAATGAACAAGGAAGTTCTCTGAAAAGGACAGGGTCTAAACAGACATTTCTCCAAGGAAGACATACAGATGGCTAACAAACACATGAAAAGATGCTCAACATCACTCATTATCAGAGAAATGCAAATCAAAACCACAATGAGGTACCATTACACGCCAGTCAGGATGGCTGCTATCCAAAAGTTTACAAGCAATAAATGCTGGAGAGGGTGTGGAGAAAAGGGAACCCTCTTACACTGTTGGTGGGAGTGCAAATTAGTACAGCCACTATGGAAACAGTGTGGAGATTTCTTAAAAAGCTGGAAATAGAACTGCCATATGACCCAGCAATCCCACTTCTGGGCATACACACCGAGGAAACCAGATCTGAAAGAGACACGTGCACCCCAATGTTCATCACAGCACTGTTTATAATAGCCAGGACATGGAAGCAACCTAGATGCCCATCAGCATATGAATGGATGAGGAAGCTGTGGTACATATACACCATGGAATATTACTCAGCCATTAAAAAGAATTCATTTGAATCAGTTCTAATGAGATGGATGAAACTGGAGCCCATTATACAGAGCGAAGTAAGCCAGAAAGATAAAGACCATTACAGTATACTAACACATATATATGGAATTTAGAAAGATGGTAATGATAACCCTATATGCAAAACAGAAAAAGAGACTCAGATGTATAGAACAGACTTGTGGACTCTGGGGAGAAGGCGAGGGTGGGAAGTTTCAAGAGAACAGCATCGAAACATGTATATTATCTAGGGTGAAACAGATCACCAGCCCAGGTTGGATGCATGAGACAAGTGCTCGGGCCTGGTGCACTGGGAAGACCCAGAGGGATGGCGTGGAGAGGGAGGTGGGAGGGGGGACCGGGATGGGGAATACATGTAAATCCACGGCTAATTCATGTCAATGTATGACAAAAACCACTGCAATGACGTAAAGTAATTAGCCTCCAACTAATAAAAATAAATGGAAAAAAATAAATAAATTTAAATCAGAAGCTAATCAAAAATACTATTAAACTTTAATAATAGTGAAGTTTTTCAGGAAACTTACTTTTAATATTCTTTACAAATTAATTTAGTGAATACATATGCCTATACCCAATATAACAATATATGAATAACCCAATTACTATTCATAGATACAATTTGTATATTCAAGATCTGAACGTTTTTTCAAGACTTCTTCATAAATTCCACTGAGTTATGCTGCTGCTGCTGCTGCTGCTAAGTCTCTTCAGTCATGTCCAACTCTGTGCGACCCCATAGACAGCAGCCCAAGAGTCTCCTCCATCCCTGGGATTCTCCAGGCAAGAACACTGGAGTGGGTTGCCATTTCCTTTCCCAATGCATGCACGCATGCTGAGTCGCTTCAGTCATGTCCGACTATAGGCAACCCCATGGACAGCAGCCCACCAGGCTCTTCCATCCCCAGGACTCTCCAGGCAAGAACACTGGTGTGGGTTGCCATTTCCTACTCCGCCACTGAGTTATGATCGAGTTTGAAAGGGATGTCAGCCCTCTCCCCTTTGCAATTGAATCTTTGCAATTAGTTCTAACACCTGTGGTCATAGAAACAAAATCAAATACTTATTTTCTTAGAATATTAATATTGAAGACACATTTTATTCTTGTTTTGCCCCGAGGTATCCATTTACAGTGGCTTCTTTTTTTGTCTGCTTCTCTTTTGTAGTTTACCCTACTTTTTCTTCCATTTAATTCATTACATGTATTCTTTTGTATCTAAACTATTAAACATTTTTTTTTATCATCTCAATTATCTTTCCTTTTGCTAGCTATGTATTTGTTATAAAATCAGGAAACTAAGTTGGTTCCCACCTCATTAATGGTATGAAGTTTGCTTTTTGAAATATTTAAGCAAAGATATTTTCCATATTAATATCCCTTTGTTTGTTTTAGAAATCATGAAAACAGTATTTGAAGTAAATCTGCCTCACCTTATTGCTACTGTCAATTTCTAGACTTCCAAAAACTTAACTTATGATGATAAAAACTGCATATAGTCCCAAACACACAGGCATAGCTTACAATCTTCATGTTTGGAAAATTCTCTGCAGGGAACATATATAACATATGCAGATATGTTAAAAATGCAAGATTAATGCTGACTGTGTCAATACTTTTTGAAAATCAAACAAATAAAAAAACCCACACAAGTCATTTTCTAATGTTCCAAATAATGTGAAAGAAAATATTTTTTATGGACATGATATTTGCATGTAATAGAACATAATTCTGTGTTGTTAATCAAAGTAGATGTGAGATAGATATCAACCTCAGTCATCTTTGGAAGGAAAGAATGTGCTGCTGATCTTAAAACCATGCCTCTCACAGTCAGCTGTTGTCCTGCATGGTGTGGTTTATTTCCATTGGGGAAGGACCCTTTTCAACCCTTTATTACTTCTTCCCTCTTTCCTGCTTAAAGAACTATCCATTAAAGTCCACATTCTCGTCTCAATTTAAAAATTTTGCAGAAATAGGCCCCTATGAGGGGGATCATAAATTAGCCCTTCACGTTCTGGCCTGAAGAAGTGCTTAGTCACTCAGTCATGTCCAATTCTTTGTGACCCCATGGTCTGCAGCTTGCCAGGCCTTTCTATCCATTGAATTCTGGTATGCAATGCCAGCTAGCTCCTTAACTACTAGACTTAAAGCCACATGTTTGAATGTAGCTTCTGTCAAAATGGTGTTGTTTTGGTCTTTAACTGCTGAGATATGTTCTAGGTGCCACAATTGTTCAGAACTTGGCCAAGATAAAAAGATCCATTTTTTTATTAGATAAAGTAAAACTTAGTTGCTGTTTATTTAGGCTGAAGATATTGAGAGATAAATAAGGAGTAGAATTTGAGGAGCATAATGATTCTTTATGGGGATGGAAACAGTGGCAGACTTTATTTTGGGGGGCTCCAAAATCACTTCAGATGGTGACTGCAGCCATGAAATTAAAAGACACTTACTCCTTGGAAGGAAACTTATGATCAATCTAGACAGCATATCAAAAAGCAGACACATTACTTTGCCAACAAAGGTCTGTCTAGTCAAGGCTATGGTATTTCTGTAGTCATGTGTGGATGTGAGAGTTGGACTATAAAGAAAGCTGAGCACTGAAGAATTGATACTTTTGAACTGTGGTATTGAAGACTCTTGAGAGTCCCTTGCACTGCAAGGACATCCAACCAGTCCATCCTAAAGGAAATCAGTCCTGAATATTCATTGGAAGGACTGATGTTGAAGTTGAAACTCCAATAATTTGGCCACCTGATGTGAAGAATTAACTCATTTGAAAAGATCCTGGTGCTGGGAGAGTTTGAAGGTGGGAGGAGAAGGAGATGACAGAGGATGAGAGGGTTGGATGGCATCACCGACTCAATGGACATGGGCTTGGGTGGACTCCGGGAGTTGGTGATGGACAGGGAGGCCTGGCTTGCCGCAGTCCATGGGGTTGCAAAGAGTCAGACATGACTGAGTAACTGAACTTAATCAAATGATTCTTCATCAGGGAAGGAGATTGGATAGCATTTACTGTAACTGAGTATGTAAAACTGAGTAGTTCTGGGTGCTGTGTAACTGAGGCCATAGGGCTTAGGCCAAGAGTATGTTGATCTTAGCTTGAAATTGCAGTTTATGAAGACATCTTTCAGCCAATGTTTGGGTCACCTAGAAACACAGGGACCTGGGTTCCTCAGAACCAAGGCATATGTGAGAAAGCATACACCAGCTTCATGAGGCTTTGTGGGAATCTCAAAACATTTAGGTGTTATTTTCCCTGCAAGTAGTAATGATTCAACTATTGGGGAAGGAAATGTTTCTATAGATGGTGCATTTGTACATAAAAGGGGATAAGAATCAATTTTCCATATTTTCACTATTTTTCTATCCATATCTAAATTTTAGAATGCATGTTAAGTCCAATGTGAGATAAGGATATATAAGACTATGACTTTTGACTTTAAGCTATTTGTGTCAGGCCTAGATATGCGGAACTGGTCATTTTCTGCTTTGGGTAATTTTAAAATCTCTGTTTGGAATAACCTGTCGTTAGGAATCAGGTTTTCTACAGATCCAACAAGAGCATGGAATAGGTTGATGATATATGCAGTGATAAACCAAAGACAAAATTTTCAAAGCGTATGTGAATTAAGCTGGAAGAAAGACATTAAGCTTTCCTTGAGATACCTGTCGTTAGGAATCAGGTTTTCTACAGATCCAACAAGAGCATGGAATAGGTTGATGATATATGCAGTGATAAACCAAAGACAAAATTTTCAAAGCGTATGTGAATTAAGCTGGAAGAAAGACATTAAGCTTTCCTTGAGATAGCACATCCTACCTTAGAAGAGAAGTTCCTCAGATATGAAGGTTAAAATGAGATCTGAAAGATCCCAAAAGAAATATGTATAAGAAAAAATAAAATGCACTAAATCTATCTTACTGTTATTAAGAAGGCTGCCTTAGATGTTATTAGACCATAAGCTAATGGGTCCTAAGGAAATCAGACCAAGCAAGAGGCAAGTCAGAGAGCTGACAGAAATGATGCATTCAGAAGTGACCCGATGGCAGGAAATTAAGTAGAGGGACTCTCTTAAAGCAAGAACTGAAAAACCCAGAGGAAAAGGAACAGGGGTATATATAAAATATTAAAATAGATATAATCAATCTAGAGACATTTCAGGGGAAAAGATTCAGAACACCAGCATTATCCTTAAAAACTGCTTGATAAACTACAATGTAACAATTTCACTGTGGGTGAGGTCACAGGAATCATTTTTATACCCTAAGAAATGTGGTCAAGGAATGTATGGAATTAAGACTATAAAGGAAGGCTGAATAAAATGCAGCATAGAATGAGAGAGACAATATGGGTCTTTGGATGGTTGATTAATGAGCTAAAAGATCCTGTGTGTAACTGTTAAACTTGTGAAGGTGAAATGCAAAAGAATTTATTTGGGGGATAGTTTGGTTTATCACAAATATATTCACTATGGAAACAAGTATATATTTAATAACTGCACTTTGTATTATTTATTTAATATTAAAATTAAATATTTATTAATTAGTAAATTTTACAAGTTATATAGACTCATCCTTAAAGAACACATTATCCTCTTGTTTAAGTATTCTAGGTAATAATGTGCTGTGAAATAAAAACTATAATTAACTCAACCTTCTGCCATTATTTTGCTTCTTTACATACATTTCTTATCGTTTAGAATTACTTTAATTGAATACTTTAAATTTTTACTTAATTGTGGATGGGGAAAGCATTATCTTTTAAATGTTCTAATTCAAACCTGGGTTAAAAAAAAAAGTTTTGGTGAAAGCAGTTAGTGGCAGCATGTCCAAATATATAGCCAGTGAGTACAGTCAGTCACTAGGGAAATATAAAGTTGCTCTGAAAACGTTAGATACCCAAGTCCACAGTGTGCATAGGAAGTTAAACATGTACATGCGATGAACACAGAAAGCTTTAGAGATAGAGGGCTGTTTCTCCCACTCAGGCTACCCTCTCTTAAAGGGTATGGCTTCTGTGAGAAGCAGAGCTGTAAGCACCAACCATGTTCATCCAGTAGGACTTCCATATTGATCTATTCTATCCTCCTGCTACTCCTTAATCTTCTTGCTACTGTAGCTTCATGACTTAATTTCCTCCAAATTTAGTTAGGTAACACAAACTACAGTAAATAGAAAATTTAATATTTATAAAGCAAAATTAATTTGACTACAAATAAAAGGCACCTAATGATGACCCTTCATTTAATTTCTAAAGCAAAATCCTGGAAAACTGTAGTAGATATTTCACAACTGTTCTGAGGACAATTGTTTCAGTGCTTTTTAAAAATTACAATGCAGAATGTTTTTTAAAAAGTACACATAATACAGCTCTGTGTGTCTTTTTAACCTTTTTCTTGCTGTATTTAAGCTATATGTGTCTATGATCTTATTTATTACACCAGGTCACACAACTGATGTTTTCAGTTCTTGCCTACTATGATAAAAGGCACACCAATGGGCAGATTCAAGTTTTTGCTCAAGTTAAGTTTATGTATATATAGGAATATTGAAGTTATACATCCACCGTTTTCATCACCCGTTGACCATGTAGGATGGTTTCTTATTTCTAGAATTCTTTCAAGATACTTGAGTAGCTTTTAATATTCAGAAGACAATACATTTGGGAAGTTACTCATTTACCCAAGATTCTTTGAACTTATACCTCAAGAGAGGTACATGGTTATGTTTTAGGAATACTGAGACAAAAATAAGAGTACTCAAAGTATTTGTGATATTAGGGGAGAAACACTAAGTGAAGAAATCTAAATCCTTAATTGTGTTTACTGGTGCAATCAATGTATGGGCAATATACTATGTGAACAGTGTAGGGATACCTAATCTCGTTTTGTGGTGGGTTTAGCAGCTGATGTTTTGGAGATTTTGTTTTTTCTTCTTCCCCAAGTGGATATAACATCAGTTTAAAAAAAAAAAATGATTAGCCTGATGAAGAAAGTATGAAGGAAGCCAGTAATAAGGGATTATGGAAGTAAAGCATATAATAAACAGAAGTGATGGTGTGGGGGTTGAAGCAAGTGGCATTCATCAATGTTCAAGAAGCTTTTGCTGTCATAATTATTCTTTCAAAAATTCATTTCATCTTATCCCATCAATAATTTTTCAATAGATAATAGCTATGCATCAATAATAACTGTATTATCTGAAAACAAATGCAGTGGGTGGGTCAGACAATCTTATTCAAAATAGTCTTTTTCATGCATTGTAAAGTAATTAGCCTCCAACTAATAAAAATAAATGGAAAATAAATAAAACAAAAAAAAGTCTTTTTGAAGCACTTAAGAGATTAGCTGGTAGTTTACACATTTATGGTATATAAATAACTTGCAATACATCTGTATCACTTTTCAAAATGTTTGTATTAGTTCAAATTAAAATTATTTTCCTCCACTGTTAAAACAAGAGGAAAAAGGCAACCTCCACTTTTTCCAGTGACAGAAACATGGTAGCGAAGGTATGACTGAGCTGATCCAACTTTCCTAACCTGGGAACAGATTGACTTATTTTTCTCAATTTTTATTTCATTTTCAAGTTTACTTATTTATCTATGGCCATGCTGCATGCCATGTGAGATCTTAGTTCCCTGACCAGGGACTGAAACCATGTCCTCAAGGATGAAAGCACAGTCTTAACCCCTGGACTGCCAGGGGATTCCTGAGGTTGATTTAGTAAAGCATCAAATTATTAAGATTTGGAAAGCAAATAGTGCAATAACTAGGTATAAAGACCAGTGGAAGCTTCTGGTGGAATACTAGGAAAATACATTTGAGACTCTAAAAAGAGATGAAATATGAGGAAGAAAATATCCCTAGAGAAAAATAAAATTAGGATCAAAAAGTAGAGAAGGGGAATAATAGCACCAATCTTAAAATTGTTAGAGATACAGCAAGACTCCACAAAAGAAAGAGAGAAAAAGAAAAAAAATAGAGTCACGTCCCAATGCCACATTACAGGATACAGAAGAAAGGATTGTTTTCACTGTTAGTACTGAAAACATGAAAAATTCATAAGCATAGAAAGGCATACTTTTGGATAGTATCACTGCTAGAGGACATTTCTAAATTTGAAAAATACAAAGAGCACTTTGTATTTTAACCTCTGAGATAGAATGATGTAAGTAGGTGAAATTTCCCCCAGGAAATTGACAGTTCAATGCCACAAATTCCTAGGTGAATCCTCCCAAATAATTAAAGTTGGTAAATGGTTGACAAATCTCACACTGATTAAATTACTGATAGAATAACAATAAATGAATATTTCCTATTTTGTTAACTTTCTAATCTATCATCTTTCCTCTTGATGACATCAAATTTTGCTAAAGAGCAAGATGGCTATAACAGCTGTTGAAATTGTTTTTTAATTCAATGGTTTTGCAGAAATGAGATAAATGCAGCAGCATTCTTAAGTTGCTTCTTTTTTCCTTAGACATTTTGGAAGAGTAAAATACATGAACTTTGTAATGTTTGAAATGACTCTTAGGATACTAAGCTAGCTTTCTTTCTACCTGATAAAAATATCACAGGCTTAGCAGTTCAAGAAGGATGCATTAGTTTTTATCTCTGAGGGCCATACACTCCCGGATTGTCTGTAGATTGGTTAGCTCAGTATTAGGTTAAAAACAGACTGAAAATGTGGGGAATGATGCAGAATTTTTTTTTTTCATTCAGTGGATTACCAAAATGAGACATTACTTAGAAGTCCCAGCACACAGTACTGATGAAACTATTAATAAGTTGTACTCAGACTTCTTTTACTTTTTTATTATTATTTTGAAATATTAAAAAATTTTATTGTTGGTTGATTTGTAGTATTGTTTGCCTCATTCTTAATGTTGGTATTTTTTTCCATTTATTTTTATTCATTGGAGGCTAATTACTTTACAATGTTGTAGTGGTTTTTGCTATACATTGACATGAAACAGCCATGGATTTACATGTGCTCCCCATCCCAATCCCCTCTCCCGCCTCCCTCTCCATCCCATCCCTGTGGGTCTTCCCAGTGCACCAGCCCTGAGCACCCATCTCATGCATCCAACCATTTTAATCTGCCTGCAATGCAGAAGACCTGGGTTTGATCTCTGGGTTGGGAAGATCCCCTGGAAAAGGGAATGGCAACCCACTCCAGTATCCTTGCTTGGAAAATTCCATGGGCAGACCATGGAGTCGCAAAGAGCCGGACAAGACTGAGTAACTAACACTTTCACTTTCAGAGATAAGATACCCTTATTGTCCCTCCTTTTGATATAACACTGCTCCTCTCCACTCATATTTTAATTATATTCCTTTTATGTAGAATTTCTTTTCTTGACATTTTTCTAGTCTTCTAATTGGTTTTGTCAGAATCTCATATTCACTGAGAATATTTCATAAGTGGGTAGGCACAGCCTGCATTAAAATTTATATATATAGTTCATACATTATTTTTCTATGACTGTTTAGGGAAAACTTACTGCTAATTTCACTCAGTACCCAGTGTGATTCATACAGTTTGGGTAAGTGAACTTGGATATAGTCAGTAACATCTTGTATGTCTTCAACGACAACCTGTAAGATCAGGAAGCATAATTAGTTCATCTTAAACAATTTTTACTATCATTATAGCATATTCATTAAGTAATTTGCTTCTTTAGCATCCATTTCATTATTTTCTCCCTCTTACTAATCTAAAATATATTTGAGGGCATCTCACTGATTTGTCTTGGAGGTTTCACCTCTATATTTGTATATTAAGATAAAGAAAACTAACAGTAAATTATTTTGAGCAAGACAGACAAATATTACAGTAGTGGATATGTGTTATAGATGGAATGTTTGTGTTTTTCCAAATTTCATACATTAAAATTAAATCTCCAAAGTGATTAGGAGGTGGGGCCATTTGAGAGGTAGTTAGGTCATTAGAGTGGGGTCCTCATAAATTGAATTATCACCCCCTTGAGAAGATGCCAGGGAACTAACATATACAGATACAGCATGAAGATGGCAATTTGCAGCCAGGCAGAGACTCTTTGCCAAAACTCTAAGTATTATCTATCTATTCATTGTTAAAGTATTTTAACAAAGTGACCTTTATACTGTGGTGGTCCTAATGCCTCATTAGCCTATGTAAACAAACCAAACCTAAGCCAGAGTGAATGCATCCATATCCCAGAAAGCGAAGGTTAGGGAAAGTCCATCACAAACAGCCAATGAGGCTTTCCCAAATAAGGTAATCACTTAAGTCATAAGTAATCAAATAGTTTATTTGCTGTCCTTTCGTCTCTTCTAGATAAAACGTCAATCCCTAGTCCCTACTGGTGGAGCACTTCTTACAACTTTGGCTTGATGCTATTCAGTTCAAATCAATGTTTGCTCCAAGAAATGATTCAAATTTAATATGCACTGGTTAACTTTTTAACACTATATTTTTCATTTTTTGCTTCATTTTTATTGCTTTTGTTGGGCATGTTTATGAAGCATACTTTTGTTAAAGAACATGCTCCTTTAATTTTAGATATATTTATAATAGAAAATTTTGGAAAGTTTTGTCAAAACAGAGTCCTGCCATCCTTCAGGGTTTTGTGGTATACTATGAAAGTAGCTCCTTTATAAATATCTACCATATTATACCATTATGCTGTTTTCTTGGAAGTCAGATGTGTGATTGAATCAGGACACTAAAGTTGGGCCTTATATTAACTCTCTGGCAGAAATTACTCTACATATATTGTATATCATATTCAACGATTCAAAATATCAGATCACTTTAATTAAAAAAAAAATAAATGGGGGGCAAAAAAGCAAGGGAAAAAGTCCCTTAAAGGCATTAAAATGCAAAGCTTTGTCCCTTCTTCCATAGTTTATCTTCACTTGTAATTCTTTGCTACTTATTGTGATTCAAAATAAAGAAATCTCAACTTTAAAAAAAAAAAAAAATTAAAAAAAAAAAAAATAAAAAAAAAAAAAAAAAAAAAAAAAATAGAATACTGAAAAAATTCCTGAGTATGTGAAACATAGTAAAAGTAATTTCTGAAGTATTTTTCCACTTTTAAAACCCTGAAAACAAAAATGTACTTAAAATTGAATGAGTCATTGTAGAAATATTCTATTTAGTAAAGACCCATTTGTTTTTGTTTTCCTAGTCATTCACTTGATGACATATTTAGTAGTAGTCAGTGTATTGGTATTGCTATATTTTCTTCCAAAGATATTTGTTTCTTTATCCCACATTAATATTAAATATTCATTTTTCTATGCCCAACAATTTATAATTCAGCATAAATGCTTTGAGTATTTTCTTCACTATGCTGATTTCTGATTTTAAAAAAATCCTGCATAATTATGGTGGTATTAATTATTCTAAAAGCAAAACTGTTCTCTTCAGGTTCATTTTGTTTTGTCCATTCTTACCTAACTATTTTCTATTAATATGTTATTGCTATATATTTTGCGTTCTAGTCTCAATTTCAACACGGTGGTGGGGGGGCAGTCCCCACGTGACCAAGCAGTTCTTGAACACTAGGTGGACTTCCTACAATTCAATTCAACTATTCCACTATGGACATGAAGTTAGCATCAGATCCTACAAGGTAAGACCTCAGTCCCACAGACTGTCCCTCTCTCACTTTTGACATCACTTGGATTTCCTGTTTGTCACTTGTGCTTCGTACCAACCAGCTATATAGCTTGGGCATTCCAGTGACTCCTCTTTGGCCTCAATTCATTTAAGAGAGCACTCACATTATTCAGAGAAGCATGTCACTTACTAGATCCCTGTCTTTTTTTATAAAAAATATATCCTTTTATAAGGATAAGATGGAAAGAGAAATGCAAAAGAAGTATCAGGGAAGTTATGAAGAAAGGACATGAAAGCTCAATCTCCATATGTTCACCAATTCAGAATCTCTCAAAAATAGTCCTTTTGGGTTTTTATGGAGGCTTCATCACATCAGTGTGTTTTATTAAATCATTGGCTACTGGTTACAGATTCAACATCTGGCCTATCTCCCCTCCTGGGGAGGAGATGGAAAAGGTCCATCAGGGGATGGACAAAATTCCACCCTTGAATTCATGATTAATTGTCTTGGCAACCAGTTCCCATTCTTAGGTGCTTTCCAAAAGTTACCATATTACCATAAACCTATGGTTGATAAGACAGCTGCTGCTGTTGCTGCTAAGTCCCTTCAGCCGTGTCCGACTCTGTGCAACCCCATAGATGGCAGCCCACCAGGTTCTGCTGTCCTTGGGATTCTCCAGGCAAGAACACTGGAGTGGGTTGCTGTTTCCTTCTCCAATGCATGTATGCATGCTAAGTCGCTTCAGTCATGTCCAACTCTGTGCAACCCTATGGACAGCAGCCCACCAGGCTCCTCCATCCACAGGATTCTCTAGGCAAGAATATTGGAGTGGGTTGCCATTTCCTTCTGCAGACAAGACAGCAGAAACAGTGAATAACAAGACACTAACTTCACCTTTTATGGCTCTAAAGCAATTTGAGGAACCAAAGACAATACACAAAATATTATAACAAAACATGCTCTTATCACTCAGGAAATTCCAAGAATGTTGGGAATTGTTAGTCAGGAGCTATGGACTATATATTTTGTTCATCTGAATGACTAAATATGTATTTCTTATAAATCTGCATATTATACTATGATATTCTCATGTAATCCACATTTTCAAATGTCCATATTTTTCTTTTTCGTAGTCACTCTATAACAGATGGTAGAAATCTGTCTCCAACAGCTGTCATATGGTTCTTTCTTTCTCTCCAGGTGCATTTATTTGACTGCTCTCACCTGTGAATTCTGAAAATCCCACCGGGTTGAGTTAAACAAGTGTAACAGAGCTTGTAAGGAAAGTCTAACTAGGAAAGTATTTGCATCAACAAGGCCGTAAGATGACTAACTATTTTGAAATACTAGCTCATCTATTTTTTTTTATTTGACATTCCACATGCACACACACTAACAGTATACATTGCCGTTATTGTTAAATTTTAACACTGTTGGATAAAACAAGCTTAGCTTCATACTAACATGCCCCAGAGTATTTATACTGAGAGACACCCACTGCTCCAAATACAATAGTGAAGAAAATATGAAAAGTAGAAAACAAGAAGACATAACTAACTTTAAATATAACAAAGCAGCTTTATGAAAGGAAAAATTACAATCAGCAAATGTTGCATGGTACTGACCTCTGGTTGATAAATAGGCAGTGGTAGCAGACAATATGACTCCCAAGGGAAAAGGAAGCCTGACTATCCACATAATATTAGGAAAAGAAAGGCAGGAGTGAAGTTTTTCTTGTGATGAAAGACTGTTGGAAAGTTAACAGTATACTGACTTAGGTTAAGAGTGCATCAAAAAATATGGGCCAAAGGAGATGACAAAGAAAGACAGTCAGGAAACCAGTATGGGAGTCATTCTGTGCATTCTTCTCATGAAGCATCTGCAGAATCACCCACATCCCTGGAAAGCAGGGACCTGGTTCTATGTTACCCTCTAGGAATTGTGGGGCAGGAGCAACGGCAAAACTGCTAGCTAGGGGAGAGTATATAGAAAATGGGAAAGGAAGATGGCATTGAAGGAGGGAGGAGAGAGAAATTCCCAATCAAAACTGAGTTTGCAAGTAAACATTTAATACTCAGTAAACAAAAAAATTAAAAATGATACTATGAAAGACAGGAATGAATCAATAATGTGAATGATATTTGGATACATAAACAAATTATTTATATGTGATTAATTAAAATGTTTATATTTTCAAAGAGAAAATATGACATCTTGAGATTAATTTTAACCAAACAGTAATTTTGAGAAAAAAAAATTGGAAATTGAGAAGACAAAATTAGACATAAATCCATAAGAACTAATTAGACATTTGGAAAACAAAAATTAAAATAAAAAAGAAATGGCATCTATTTTTAAATTATTTGCTTGATACTATCAAAGATTCAAATAGTAAATTGTAGGAGTAAAATTAGAAATTTGCAAATTTCTGTGGTAACTATTTGATAAAAAAATGAAGATGATTTAAACATTCATGTTAACCAGCTGGAACATTTTTTGTTAACCTATTTGAACACTGTGAAGTTCATTTGGACATTGCACCTGAATATGTACATAACCACTTCATCCCTGTCTGTTGCTTTGTACTCAGGAATATCTATCCTTCTCTCTCTATGGCCCCATCTCTTTCCCCCTCCTTCTCTCAAACATCTGCCTTTATGTTGGCTTATGTACTTTCCATTCTACTGATGATTGGGGTTTTGGGGATAGATTTTGACAAGTTTCAAGACTACTTTTCTTTCCTTAAATTTGTATTCCTAAAGCAAGAGAGAACCCTTTCTTTGTCATTATCTCTAAATCACGTTACATGAAAGGTTTGGGTTTTTGTTTCTGTTTTTTAGATGTTTTACGTGACCACCTCTCTTGTAAGTAATGTCCTGTCCGTCCTGCCGGTCTATTGAATAGGCCAAAACACCACATTGCCAATGAACACACAATGCAGGACTCTTCAGGCACCAGGGATACAATAGTGAACCCACAAACAGAGAAATAAATACCATGCATTATGTAACTATTCATATTTGTCTCTCCGAATACATTCCCTACTACTGCTGCTGCTGCCGCTAAGTCTCTTCAGTCGTGTTCGACTCTGTGCGACCCCATAGACAGCAGCCCATCAGGCCCCCCCGTCCCTGGGATTCTCCAGGCAAGAACGCTGGAGTGGGTTGCCATTTCCTTCTCCAATGCGTGAAAGTAAAAAGTGAAAGCGAAGCCACTCAGTCGTGTCCGACTCTTCGCGACCCCATGGACCACAGCCCACCAGGCTCCTCCTTCCATGGGATTTTCCGGGCAAGAGTACTGGAGTGGGTTGCCTTTGCCTTCTCCATTCCCTACTACTAGGCCAACCCAAACTTTATGGCTGATAGAGTCAATCTGATTACTATTTTTGATACTACTTTTTCACCACATGCTTAAGAAAGAAGATTGGCTGTTAAAAAATTTTACTGATGTACAGGAACCAAATATCTTGAGACTGATGGTAACCTGTTTAAAAAACTATAGAAGTTATGCTTCTATAACCAGATCATAATCAATAATTACTTCAGAAGCTATAATCAAGAATAATTATGTTATAAAATTATAAAATAGTGTTTCTAATATTAATAAGTTGTTCCTGTTAACTTATTAAGAGCATGTAAAATTTCTCTTTTGGCATTCTTTATTTTGTGTTATAAGTATACATTTACATCAGATGCTTTCATAATCTGAAACATTTTGTATTTCTCTTTCCCACTTCATTGCACAGACTCTGACCTGTGGTATATAAGCCTAGAGTGTGTATATACATTTAGTGTATATGTGTGTGTATAGATGTGTGTGTGTCTATATATATATAAATAAAGTATATACAAATGAACAATTGAATTAATGCCTCTGCAATTTATCTTTTTAATGGTATTTGTTTCGAAAATTTGATGGTGATCCTGTCCACCAAAACTTTTCAATTATTTCATTTTTTTCTTAAAATTATTTCATTATTTTCTGTATATGATTTAGTATTATTCCATATAAGAGGCGAAGAAGCAGTGAGAGAAACATAATCATCCATTCAACAAATTCAGGAGAAGTGAACTACTTGGTTAATCCAATTCATAATATATTTTAAGGATATAAATATTGTCAAGGGCAGAACTATGTTTAAATTATTATCTAGGTATCTATAATCATTCTGAAATGGCAAATTCAAATATTTATTCACATTAATTCAGTTTTCTTCTCTGTTAAATTTTCTAATATGTACATGTTAATGTGTTGTGTACATTCTCTATGTGGTGCTAAAATTTTACTTATATAAAATAAATGCTATGAGATCTAGGATTTGAGAATTGATTCAAAATTATCCAGCAGGGCAAGCAAGTGATGATTGGAACACAGAGATAGAAACAGCTTGGTCATGGTTGGTGATTATCAAAGCTGGTTGATATTGTCATGGAACTTCTTTTTGCTACTTTCTCTGCTTTTGTTTATGTTTGAGATTTTCCTTTAGAAGATGTTAAAATATATCAACTCCTGATAATACTAAAAAATATTTAATATGTGTTGACATTGTTTTCCCTTTATATGTCCAAATGCCTGAAAGAGATGTGGGTATGTCATACTTTAGGCTCAGCTATTTCTTTCCATATTTGTCCTAGTATATGAGCATTTTTCTGTCTTCAAATGCCTACAGAAGATTGAAGAATAGTGAAGACATGTTTAATGTTCTACACCTTTCAGTCTAGTTCGATTTGCCCACATGACTTTGTCTAGGACTTTAATGGATGATAGTGAGGAACAGTGTTAGAAAAAGAGATTGAAATGACACCACATCAATTTCTCACCCTGTCTGTCCAGAGTCCTTTTAAAGATAATAGCACAACACAGAAGATCTACAGGATGTGAGTTTGGGACAGATACAAAAGTAAAAGGGGACAGTGACATTTATTAGACATTTGGAAAACACAAATTTTACTAGAGAAAAATTGACTTTAAGTGAGGAGGAGAAAACTGACACTAGATCTTTAATTGAGAATATAAATGTAAAGCATTGCATTTTAAAGGGATATATACAGTCTCTGATTAAATCAAAGTATGTTATTCCTCTAGAACTACTTGGTAATCTCTTTTCATTTTTGCATCTGCAATTTAATAACAATGAATTCTCTGCAATAATGTAATATAAAAATTAAAAAAATGATTGAGGAGTGTAATAGGAAGCTGTATATATAAGGTTAAAATAGTAAATTTTCAAATTTTTAACTTACTAATAAAAACTTCATTCACAATTTACATATCCACTTAAAATTTTAATTTTAAATCCCAATGCTGGAACCATGGAAATAAAGAGGGAGTAATAAATACAGAGAAAAAAATATAGGAATAGAGAAACAGAAAAAAAGAAAAAAGAGAGTGGGTGTGTGTTATGACTTATTCAGAAGGTTATGTAAGATTAGATAAATGACCCTTTTCTTGGATTATGAATTCAAGATTACTATGAAAATAGAGCTTTTGAAATGCTGAGAAGCTATTTCACCCAGATGAAGAATGTTTTATTTTCCCATCCAGATTCCAGTAGAGTGTGCTTCATACACATTATGATTTACAAAGAAAATATAAAAACACATAATTGTTCATAGCTAGATTTGTTTTATCCTATTTCATGTATTTTATAGAATAAAAATTAATTTCATATTTAAACACCAATATATGCAATTACAGTCTCTCCTGTGGCTCAGTGGTAAAGAATCCACCTGCTATGTAGGAGATGCAGATTTGATCCTTGGCTCAAGAGGATCACTTTGAGGAGAAAAAGACAACCCATTCCAATATTCTTGCAGGGAAAATGCCATGGAGACAGGAGACTGGGGGCCGCGATCCATGGGGTCACAGAGTCAGACGTGATTGAGCCACTGAGTCCACATATGTAATAACAAAAACTGAAGTAAAAGACAAATATGAAACATGAAAATTATTATAAAGCATAAAGCCTATAATCATACAAATTAGTGATTTTGTTACACATATTCTACTTTTTGCTCCCCCAAAATGAGAGAGTCAAATTGTTTATTATTGTCAATTTATAAAATGGGAATCAATTCATATTGTGAATGAACACTCATTGACTGCTTCCTATACTAAATATTGCTCAAAGAAAAAAACTAATTTTTTGGTCTTGTGCAGCTTATATTTACATATAGTGGGGAAAGACAGATGGTCAAATGTATAAACAAATGAAAAGTCACCATAAGATCAGGCAATTATTAGGTGTTACAATGTCAGTGAAAGCATATGGGAGGAGACAGAGGGAGATGGAGAGCAAAGATTGTCATGTGTTGACAGACCTTAGATCAAAACCAGATGACTGTTGGCAATCTTGTATGGTTCAACCTTGCATATTATATTGAGAGTTCAGATAAAGCCTTTCTTAAGTGGTAAAAATTGAGCAGTTAAAGAATTGAAGGAGAGAGCAACAAGGATTTCTTTAGGCAATCATTTCAGATGGAGAGATCAACTGTAAGGTGCAGAGACCAGAGCAAGTATACTGTTGAGAAGCTAAATGTTCCTTGAATGGAATGAGAAAGAAGAGTATGTGAGATGATGGCAAGAGAATTGCAAGAACCTTTTAGAAATTTCTCTGTGAGAAATTTGAAGTATTATTTTAACTAATAAAAAGACTTTGAGAACTTTTAAGTGGAGATGTGAGGTGATTAGTAACATATATTTAAATAATGACAGTGTTTTTGTGTACTGAATAAGGTAGAAGGGAAATAACAGAAACAGGTAATCAAACTGTTCAGTTATCTTAGCTGTCCTGGTGACAGATGATGGTTAATGCAGAAGAGATGGGAACTGAGATGGAGAAAGATGCATGCTATAGATGGACCACATAGGCTGAACTGTTGAATGAAACATAAAAATGAGAGGAAATGAAAAATTATAGACAACTCCAAGTCTAGAGGTCTGAGCCACTGACTGAGTGGAGTTAGCATTCATTGAATCAAGGAATATTACTTAGAGAGCAGATTCTGGAGAGGGATAGGAAGTTAGATTTTTGCCCATGCAAAGTTTATACAAGTGTTGAGATCATGGAAGAAGTTGGAAATGAAAAGATAGATATGGGAAGAGTCATCTTTATCTAGATAATATTTGATATTATTGTTTTGGGTGAGTGGGTCTGGGATGTGAGTTCCACACAGAAAATGGGCCTTGTGGCACAACACCATACAGAGATTAGAAAAGTGAAGATTATGTAACAAAGCTTTCTTGAGAAACTAGAGAGGGATGAGGGAAGCAAAGGGAAGCTAATTTTCTCAAATATAAAAGTATGTATCATTTGATATGTTCGTATGAACACTTAGAAAAGATTAGATAACTATAGCATCAAGATTCAAACATTTTCCTTGAAACTAAAAAAAAAACACCTTATGTTTTGGAATGAAGTCATCAAAATTATGCATTTATGTGTGTGTGTATGTGTGTGCATACATGTGCATGATCAGTTGTGTCCAAACTCTGTGACTCCATGGACTATAGTACACCAGGCTCCTCTGTCCATGGAATTTTCTATGCAAGAATACTGAAGTAGTTGCCACTTCCTCCTCTAAATGATCTTCCCAACTCAGGGATCAAACTTGTGTCTCCTTTGTCTCTGGTAGGCAGACAGATTCTTTACCATTAAGCCACCTGGGAAGTCTTATGCATTTATACTTTTATTAAATTGTGACCTGATGCAGATTATCATTCAATAGGGCTAAATATTATCATGTGCAGAATTGCACAAATGACAGAGACAGTAATCTATTACACAACATTTTGAATCGATCTAGTAAATGGATTATTTTATTCTACATTGATTCTCCACCTGTTTATTCTTAGTCCCAGCTGTGATATATGATAATAGAAATATCTTTGCTTGGGCTTCCTCTCACTCTTCCTCTTTTTCTACAAATTTTAACATACTGTACTTAGAGGTATTGTACCTCCAAGTCTTTATCAGCTAACAAACATGGTTCAAATATATGAGCTTAGACTATTCCTTTCCCTACCTATCTTTGTTAAGTCTTAACTTACTTAACATATGTGACTTAATATAATGAATGTAAGAACAAAAGGAAATTATTGAATGGCTGGCCTAACCATATTGAAGTTAAAAAGAAGAGATTTAAGAACAGAATACTGAGAAATGATTCTCAGTTTCTTGATTTGGATGACAGGCACATTTGGTGGTACTCCAGCTTATCTTTTCTGTGATTTGTATAACTGCAGCTATATCCCAGATTTGCTATTTATTTATCATTTTTGAATCTGTGTGACAAAGTGGTGAAAAGACAGCTAATTTGGATATAAGACCTAAATAGGAGGCATTGTTTGCCTCATGCAAGCTATGTGATCTTATTTACCTTGGACTTTGTTGAGTGGCGTAAGCCTCAGTTTTTTTCAATAGGAAAATGAGGACAATTAAGCAGAATTATATCTGCCTTTAAAACTTTATGTAAGGGTATGTAAATGTGGTTGATAAGACACTAAAAAATAAAAAAAAAAACCTTTTAATAGAATTTAGGAAACATGTTTGCATTTCAGTCTCATGTTTTGTCACTTGAATATCTGATTTCATATAATAACAAGCTAAATTCCAGTAAGATTATATTTGAATTTGATTAGGAAAAGCATGACTTCTTTCTAGGTAGGTATGCATTTCTTCATAGTAAGTCATTGCCTAAAATAGCATTTTGCAGATCCCATAATAATATGTCTGAAAGCCTGTATTGAAACAACTACTTTTGTTTTTATGTTTCTAATTTATAAAGCATATAAAGTTCAGGTGAATTTTATTCCAATGTGTTTTATTATTTGAGAGTATAATAGGCTTCTTTTACACATATGAGGACTCTGAGAAGAGCCATTAAAGGATTGTGCTAACTTTATGATAATAAAAATAATCCATAAAGCAAAGTAAATAGAAAAACTGCATGCATTTAAGTGATTCAAGTATATACTCATGTTCCTTTGAAATACTGGATAAGTTTAAAATGAGTTGTTTTGCTTTTGCTTCCTAAACATTAGAAAACTCTCTTCAAAATGTCAACCAATTGTTTTACAACTGGAAAAAGAAAGCGGTGAACATGAAAGGATATACTGAAAAATAACTGAAAACTAATGTACAATTTGCTACTGATAAACATAGTGAATGTAATGGATAATTTAAAATCAATGATTTTATTTTTCTGAGTTTGTACATATTGGATACTATGTTGTCTTACTACCAGATCTATATCTTTCCATACAAAATATCTCTATCAGAACTCCATTAATTTAAATGAACATAGTAAATACTTATGCAGAAAGATTAGACATATAAAGTAAATGTCAATTCTTTCAAAAAGGAAATTAACATTTTTCCTTTTAGATAGAATCATACTTCTGAATTTTGGAGGTCATTGAAGAGTTACAATTATATTTGTGGCAACTGTGAAAACTAGAGACAGTTCTAAAAGAAGGACTTTACTTCTTTTAGGCAAACTAACAGAGGTAATTCTTGAAGAGAAATGACCTGTATTGTTTTTATCTTGGATGCTTAATGGTAAAGAAAAAAGTGAGTTGGTACCTTGATGTGATTTCAGTCATGCACATATTTAGAAACTGTTTGTACTTCTGTATTAATATTGTATGTATTCTAAGTAGAACTCATAAAAAGGGAAAGGTGAAATGAGGATTATAATTTGTAATTATTATTTCACATTTAATTTACTATTAATTAATTTTATTTGAGTATCATCATACAATGATATATTAATTTTTGAAAATCTGAATTTAATTCTTCATGATACATCAATCAATTTCTTCTATATTTAATTTTAATGGTGAGCAAACCTAAAAATGATACACAGATTCAAAGATGCAAATTAAACAGCACATTTCTGAAAAAAGGAAAATATTAAAAATCTTATTTTCAGCATTCTCCTGCAGTAATAGACTTGTTTTGAAAGCAGTTCAACTCTTTTTATTGTCTTCTTTAGCTTAAAAGTACATATTGCTCATCCCTTTTAAAAAATCTGCTAGGTAGTCTATACTGACAGTGAGTTATTATCACTAAAGATGTCAGCACATTTGGAAATGTCTTTCTATAAAATAAAATAGCTCAAGCTTAAGCTCAATGTGATACAGCCAGTGAACTTCCACAGAAAAGCTCTTCAGGGACACTACCTAATATATCACTGATATTGTAAGCAATCTATTTTAATTTCTCATTTTTATTAGTGCAACCATACCAATTATATAAAAATATATTATAAAACACTGTTCAAATTGCCATGATGTACTGGAAAACAAAAAAAAATGAGCAAAGTCTTATTCCTTGTAGATTTGCTATTCCTTTATGAAAGTAGTGCAATATGACAGTTAGGGTTAGGGTTAGAAGAAAAGATTAGTCAATGAAAAAAGCTGTGATAAGAATTATGGAAAATAAAGCACAAAGAGAACAAAAGATATTTAAAAATGAATAGATCTTTAATGACACATAGCACTTCAAATGATCCTATTTATATTGAATTTATTGAATTCTATTCCCAAAGGATGGAAACATGAGAACAATAATATCAAATATTAAAAACATATCAAAATGTACATGCATATATACAAAATATTTGAAGGTATAATGGCTGAACATGTTCCAGATTCTCAGAGAACAATAAACCCTGAGATTCATGGAGGTCAGTAAGATCCAATCATAGGAAATGTGTGTAAAACTAACCCCAAGCACATCTTAATTGAATCATTTATAAAACAGTGGAAATGTATGAAGAGAAAAAATGTTAAAAGTAGACAGGGGTGGGGGGAATAAGTAAAGATAAATAAAAAATATAGATGACGGCATCGTCTTTACCGGAAAATATGCACATGAGAAAAAAATGGAGCAATGACTCAGTGCTGAAAAAAATTTGAAAAATAATATCTAGTGAAATATCTTTCACAGATAAAGATAGAGAAAATTTCAGACATATGAAAGCAACTTTTATCACTAATGAAGAGTCTGGCTCCACAACAATATCATCCATATGATTTTTCAAATCTGACTATACATACTAGTCTTACAGGATTATTCAGGGAAACCTACCCATGCCCTGGCCTTTCATAATCTAAAGCATTTATAAAATATATGTCCTTTTTTTAAGCTTTCAAACACTTGCTTTGTTCAAGACTTAACTTAGAACAAAGCCTAAACTTTTTGCCCTAACTTCAGTTTTCCCCTCCTTGAACACATCCTCTGCCTTTGCAGTCAGAAAGTTTAAAGTATAATTTTGATTTTACATGCCCTCTACTAAAGACACCTCAGCAGTTTCCCATTGTTTACAGAATCCCTAAAGTTATAATATACAATTCAAGACATCCACTACACCACCTTTCTTTTATTATTTATTTTTCATTTACTTATATTAGTTGGAGGCTAATTACTGTACAATGTTGTAGTGGTTTTTGCCATACATTGATATGAATGAGCCATTAAGATTTCCTCCCACTGTGGTCTCACATTTACCTCTCCCTATATCAGGGTACTGCAGATCCTGGCATACAATATGCTATGCTACACCCCTATGCCTTCAACTATGCACTTCTTTCTGCCAAGAATACTCCCAAATATTTTTGTCCCCTTACCAGGCACAACTAATTTCAAGCTTCACTCTTCTTTGAAAATCTTGACTAAATACTATCCTTTTTGTATTACTGCATACTTATTCTTGCTTCACCATTAGTGGGGTATTGATCAAATTGCCTGTCAGTATTTACCTCCTAAGAGACATCACACTTTCTGAATTTGGAAAATATACTTACAGTTTTTTTTTTTTTTCTCCTCTGCTCCTGGAGTATAATAAACACTCAATAACGTGCTTTTGATATAAACTGATCCTTACTACTGGCAAGAAACTCTGCTAACTAATTGGACATGTAGAAGTAAGTATCAGGTCAGCCTGTGTTGATTAGAGGATGAACATACTATCTCAGGAAAACACAAATTTAAATATATTATAAATTATATTAAAGTATATATAAATTAAATATATTAAAATATAATAAAAATAGTGAAAGTCGCTCAGTTGTGTCTGACTCTTTGCAACCTCATGGACAAAAAAAGACCACAGACATCTCCAGGTCAGAATGCTGGAGCTGTTCCTTTCTCCAGGGGATCTTCCCAACCCAGGGATTGAACCCAGGTATCCCACATTGCAGGTGGATTTTTTACCAGCTGAACCACCAGGAAAGCCCTGAATAGTTTACGTGTGATTCAGGAGACAACTTTGGGAGCAACATCCAATTTGAGAATTTGGTGGCGGCCATAGGATATTTGTATTTTTGTGGCAATTTGTAACAGTATGATAGGCCGGGAAAAGAGTTGTCCTTACACTAACTGAGACGCAGCTACAGTGCCACCCCTTTCATTCGCAACAAGTTGTGGTATCTTCAAACGACTACAGTGATGTTGTGACTGTCGTTATTTTGGTTAATATCTTAAAAGCAATTATTTTTATTATATCAAATAACAAACTAAGGAGAAGCTTGAGGTTAGCTGTCATTAACAGGGGCTATAATCAACCTGCAATTACTAGAAAAAAAGATTATTATAGAGGGACACATCTATATCAGTCAGAGAGGAGACCTATCACAGGAAATAAACTATGCACTTGCAAATCACATTGTTCTTCTGTTATACTGGTTCTCACAGCTGATTAGAAGAAGACAAATGAACTAGAAAATGTTAAGCTTGTTATTTTTTTCACATTGAGTAAGGTCATGGGTTGCTTAAGTGAATGTTTTCCTTGATGAGTAGTCTAAAAAAGCGTTAGCTGAGGAAACAAGATTACTAGAGCTGATATCAACAAAGAACCAATGAAACCTATACCCAGGTTAGATAAAACAAGGCCCTCAACACAAAAACACACAGGCCCTTTGATGGCAGAAGATACTATTCCATTTAACTTTCTATTTACAATCCATGGGAAAACTGGAGATGATAATAACAGAATTTTGTATGAAGATAATGCTTTAACATTGTTAAATTATAATAAAGACTTCAATATATTTAATAATAACTGAGTAAGCACAACTCATCATCATTATCATCATCAATGCTGAGTTAAGAAAATAATTAATTTCCAATGAAGTGTAAGGAAATCAGTCCTGAATATTCATTGGAAGGACTGATGCTGAAGCTGAGATTCCAATACTTCGGCCATCTGATGCAAAGAACTGACTATTTGAAAAGACCCTGATGCTGGGAAAGATTGAAGGTGGGAAGAAAAGGGGATAGCAGAGGGTGAGATGGCTGGATAGCATCACCAATTCAATGGATGTGAGTCTGAGTAAAACTCCGGGAATTGGTGATGGTCAGGGAGGTCTGGTGTGCTGCAGTCCATGGGGTTGCAAAGAGTAGGACACGACTGAGCGACTGAAATGAACAGGAGTGTAAGAAAACAGCTAAATAATACCATTTTTATAATTTTCTATTGAGTGTAGCTTTTATTGAAAATTGTACAGAGATTGGAGTGATAGGTGGCTAATGTCCCTGATCTAGCACTTACATTAGTAAATAAATATCATATGAAAAATCTATTAACTTTTGCAAAACCCCATTTTGTCTATTGAAAAATATAAATAATAATGTCTATCATATGTTTCCCAAAGCTTATTATGTGTTTTTTATATACACATACAGAATATAAAGTGTTTTATTTTTTCTGTGGTATTTATATAGTCTTTATGCTCTGAAGTCTGTGCTTCAATATGAAAGGAAAATAAACTATGCAACAGCTAAATTATGAGGTAAATATTATACATATTAAAAACTCAAGAATGTGCAATTGCTAAAGATAAAGTACTTACAGTTATTAAAATTAGACTATGGGGACCCAAAGAGATAATTGTGGTTCATCATCACTTGTCTAACTATATATCTCAGAATATAACTCACTGCTGACCTTTGGTCAGAAGCCTGCAATCCTCACACTTCATCCCTGAATTGAAATTTATAAATT
>JAJLRB010000862.1:0-34093 GCA_020976825.1 Odocoileus hemionus | reverse complement strand
AGATCTCCATATTGTGACAATCATATCCACGGTTTAGGACACTGATATAACACAAACTGTGTGTATTATATCACACTCACTATAGGCTTGGCACATTATGCACTATATACGACATCACACCCAGGCTTTCTGACATCACAACAGTGTGTTCATGACATCAAAGCTACTCTGTCTCACATCACAGCCATTATATCTGACTGCCCACCCACAGTAGGTCTCTCATCACACCCAGATTACTGATGATATAGGTCCCACTGTTTGTATGATATCACAGCCACAATATGTATGACTTCATGTGAAGTACATGTGACATCACATTCACTCTGTATGACGTCACATCCCTCTGTGATATCACACCCTCTGTATTCATGTCAACACACACAGTATATCTGACATCGCATCCACTGTAGTTGCGTCATTACTTGCAGTGTGTTGATTATACCACACCTGCAATATGGGCGATATCAAACCCACTCTATGTATGACATCGTATTCATTATATGTGACATCACAGCCACACTTTATGACATCTCAAGACTGTATTCATGACGTCCCATCCACTCTATTCAAAACATCACATACACTGTTTATGACACCACATGCTCTATAGTCGTGACATGACAGCCGCTATAACTGTGTCAAGACACCTACTATGTTTTTGACATCATACTCGGTATATATGACATCTCACATGGTGTATGAATGACAACAAAACCACTGTATCCGACATCACAGCCATTATATCGGTGTAATCACACTCACTGGAATGATTATATTAGACCCAAAGTACGTGTGATATCACAGCCACTGCATGTATGACACTATAGGCACGTTATAAGACATCAAATCCACTCTTGATAATATCATACGATTGTTTACCTGTCATGGCTCCCACTATGTTTATGACATCATATCCACCGTATATGATCTCATCCACTCTGTGTGTATGACTACACAAGCTCTATATCTGTCTTCAAACCCGTTATAACTGCCATCACATCCACTGTATATGTCATCAAACACACATTGTCGACGACACCACTTCAACTATGTATGAGTTCACAGCTGGCATATGTATGCCATCGTATGCCCTATACATGACAACAAATCCACACTTTATGACAACAATCCTTAGTATTTATGACATCACATGAACTCTATTCATGACATCACACGGACTATATACGATATGACATGTCATCTACTGTGTATGATATCACATTCACTCTATATGTGACATCACACAGTGACCCTATCTATTATATCACACACTCTAAGTTTATGACATATCCACTTTATATGTCATCACGCGCAGTTTTATAACAACACAACCATTGTGTAACTTCACAGCCACTATGTCTGACATCACACGCATTGTATCTGGGTCAACACACGCAATGTACCAATTTTATCTAACCCAGTGTATGTATGACATCACAGCCACTATATGTATGACATCATATGTACTACATATGACATCACATCCACTCTTTATGACCTCACACCACTTTATTTACGACATCAAGTCCACTATACCAGACATCACACCCACTGTATCTGACATCACTTGCACTGTATCTGTTATCCCACCCACTCTACCAATGATATCACAGCCACTCTATTTATCATATCACAGCAAGTATACGTGGGACATCCTATCCACTCTATTTATGACATCATATCCACAATATATGACATCACAACATTGTGTGTTGTTGAGACCACACTCGCCAGATATATAATATCATTTGCGCTTCAGATGACATCATATCCTCTCTATTACACCAAACCACAGAATTTATGTTGCAACATCCACTTCAGGCATGATATCACACCCACTGTACCAGACATTCCTCCCACTGTTTCTTTGCCATCACAACCTCTCCACTGATATCACGCCTACTCTTTCAATGGCATCACACTCGGCATACGTATGGCGACATTTGCACCATACAAGTCATCATATCCTCAGTTTATGACATGAAATCACAGTTTCTACGTCATCACACACACTCTATTTGACATTGTATCCATTGTATCTGGGTCATCACATCCACTGTATGGAGGACATCACACCAACTGTATTTATGAGATCTCATGCGCTATGTAAGGCGACATCATATCCGATGTATACGACATCACATTCAATCTATTTTTAACATCACAGCCACTGTATCTGTTTCATCTCACCCACTCTTTCAATGATATCACACCCTTTGTATGTATGACCTCACACCCACTACATGTATACCATCATATACTTTCTACAAGGCATCGCATCCACATTTAATGACATCACAAATTATTTATGACATCACATGCACTGTACTCATGACATCACTCCCACTATTGCTGACATTGAATCCACTCTATTGGTGACCTCTGGCCAACTGTTTGTATGATATCACACCCACTTCATGTATGACATCTGATGCACGATACATTTCGTCACATCCACTCTTTATGAACTCACGCCATTGGACTCATCACATGACATCCACTGCATTCATGACATCACACACACTATATCTGACCACACACGCAAGACAACACAAACGTTACATCTGATATCTCACCCCCTATATCTGACACTACCTCCACGGTATCTGTGTCATCAAACCCAGTGTATCAATTATACTACCCACACGCTCTGCATGACATCACACACACTCTATGTAGGACAAATTACTCAGTATGCATGACATCACCGGAAATCTGTATGACATCAGGCACCTAAATATATGACATCACATCCAGTACATTGGTTACATCATATCCAATGTATATGATAGCACCCATACTGCTTTCATGACATGACGCCTACTATACCTGACATCTCACCCATTATATTGGACATCACAAACACTGTATCTGTGTCGTCAGCCTCTCTGTTTCGATGACATCACCACAATTATGGAAGACATCACACTTGGCAATCATATGACATCATACACACTCTACAGGACATCACATTCACATTTTATGACATCAATCCTCAGCTTTAAGACATCACAGATACTGCATTCATCACATCAGATCTCCTATATGTGACATCATATCCACGGTTTAGGACACCTCATCCCCTATACCTCTGACATCACAGCCACTTTATCTGTAACGTCACACCCACTGGGTTTTATGAATCCATATCCAATATATTTGACATAAAACACACAGTGTTGAGACGATACAAACAGTATATCTGACATCACACCCTCCGTATCTGTATTTGTTCCATCACACCCTTTGTGTCACTGATATAACACAAACTGTGTGTATTATATCACACTCACTATAGGCTTGGCTCATTATGCACTATATACGACATCACACCCAGGCTTTCTGACATCACAACAGTGTGTTCATGACATCAAAGCTACTCTGTCTCACATCACAGCCATTATATCTGACTGCCCACCCACAGTAGGTCTCTCATCACACCCAGATTACTGATGATATAGGTCCCACTGTTTGTATGATATCACAGCCACAATATGTATGACTTCATGTGAAGTACATGTGACATCACATTCACTCTGTATGACGTCACATCCCTCTGTGATATCACACCCTCTGTATTCATGTCAACACACACAGTATATCTGACATCGCATCCACTGTAGTTGCGTCATTACTTGCAGTGTGTTGATTATACCACACCTGCAATATGGGCGATATCAAACCCACTCTATGTATGACATCGTATTCATTATATGTGACATCACAGCCACACTTTATGACATCTCAAGACTGTATTCATGACGTCCCATCCACTCTATTCAAAACATCACATACACTGTTTATGACACCACATGCTCTATAGTCGTGACATGACAGCCGCTATAACTGTGTCAAGACACCTACTATGTTTTTGACATCATACTCGGTATATATGACATCTCACATGGTGTATGAATGACAACAAAACCACTGTATCCGACATCACAGCCATTATATCGGTGTAATCACACTCACTGGAATGATTATATTAGACCCAAAGTACGTGTGATATCACAGCCACTGCATGTATGACACTATAGGCACGTTATAAGACATCAAATCCACTCTTGATAATATCATACGATTGTTTACCTGTCATGGCTCCCACTATGTTTATGACATCATATCCACCGTATATGATCTCATCCACTCTGTGTGTATGACTACACAAGCTCTATATCTGTCTTCAAACCCGTTATAACTGCCATCACATCCACTGTATATGTCATCAAACACACATTGTCGACGACACCACTTCAACTATGTATGAGTTCACAGCTGGCATATGTATGCCATCGTATGCCCTATACATGACAACAAATCCACACTTTATGACAACAATCCTTAGTATTTATGACATCACATGAACTCTATTCATGACATCACACGGACTATATACGATATGACATGTCATCTACTGTGTATGATATCACATTCACTCTATATGTGACATCACACAGTGACCCTATCTATTATATCACACACTCTAAGTTTATGACATATCCACTTTATATGTCATCACACGCAGTTTTATAACAACACAACCATTGTGTAACTTCACAGCCACTATGTCTGACATCACACGCATTGTATCTGGGTCAACACACGCAATGTACCAATTTTATCTAACCCAGTGTATGTATGACATCACAGCCACTATATGTATGACATCATATGTACTACATATGACATCACATCCACTCTTTATGACCTCACACCACTTTATTTACGACATCAAGTCCACTATACCAGACATCACACCCACTGTATCTGACATCACTTGCACTGTATCTGTTATCCCACCCACTCTACCAATGATATCACAGCCACTCTATTTATCATATCACAGCAAGTATACGTGGGACATCCTATCCACTCTATTTATGACATCATATCCACAATATATGACATCACAACATTGTGTGTTGTTGAGACCACACTCGCCAGATATATAATATCATTTGCGCTTCAGATGACATCATATCCTCTCTATTACACCAAACCACAGAATTTATGTTGCAACATCCACTTCAGGCATGATATCACACCCACTGTACCAGACATTCCTCCCACTGTTTCTTTGCCATCACAACCTCTCCACTGATATCACGCCTACTCTTTCAATGGCATCACACTCGGCATACGTATGGCGACATTTGCACCATACAAGTCATCATATCCTCAGTTTATGACATGAAATCACAGTTTCTACGTCATCACACACACTCTATTTGACATTGTATCCATTGTATCTGGGTCATCACATCCACTGTATGGAGGACATCACACCAACTGTATTTATGAGATCTCATGCGCTATGTAAGGCGACATCATATCCGATGTATACGACATCACATTCAATCTATTTTTAACATCACAGCCACTGTATCTGTTTCATCTCACCCACTCTTTCAATGATATCACACCCTTTGTATGTATGACCTCACACCCACTACATGTATACCATCATATACTTTCTACAAGGCATCGCATCCACATTTAATGACATCACAAATTATTTATGACATCACATGCACTGTACTCATGACATCACTCCCACTATTGCTGACATTGAATCCACTCTATTGGTGACCTCTGGCCAACTGTTTGTATGATATCACACCCACTTCATGTATGACATCTGATGCACGATACATTTCGTCACATCCACTCTTTATGAACTCACGCCATTGGACTCATCACATGACATCCACTGCATTCATGACATCACACACACTATATCTGACCACACACGCAAGACAACACAAACGTTACATCTGATATCTCACCCCCTATATCTGACACTACCTCCACGGTATCTGTGTCATCAAACCCAGTGTATCAATTATACTACCCACACGCTCTGCATGACATCACACACACTCTATGTAGGACAAATTACTCAGTATGCATGACATCACCGGAAATCTGTATGACATCAGGCACCTAAATATATGACATCACATCCAGTACATTGGTTACATCATATCCAATGTATATGATAGCACCCATACTGCTTTCATGACATGACGCCTACTATACCTGACATCTCACCCATTATATTGGACATCACAAACACTGTATCTGTGTCGTCAGCCTCTCTGTTTCGATGACATCACCACAATTATGGAAGACATCACACTTGGCAATCATATGACATCATACACACTCTACAGGACATCACATTCACATTTTATGACATCAATCCTCAGCTTTAAGACATCACAGATACTGCATTCATCACATCAGATCTCCTATATGTGACATCATATCCACGGTTTAGGACACCTCATCCCCTATACCTCTGACATCACAGCCACTTTATCTGTAACGTCACACCCACTGGGTTTTATGAATCCATATCCAATATATTTGACATAAAACACACAGTGTTGAGACGATACAAACAGTATATCTGACATCACACCCTCCGTATCTGTATTTGTTCCATCACACCCTTTGTGTCACTGATATAACACAAACTGTGTGTATTATATCACACTCACTATAGGCTTGGCTCATTATGCACTATATACGACATCACACCCAGGCTTTCTGACATCACAACAGTGTGTTCATGACATCAAAGCTACTCTGTCTCACATCACAGCCATTATATCTGACTGCCCACCCACAGTAGGTCTCTCATCACACCCAGATTACTGATGATATAGGTCCCACTGTTTGTATGATATCACAGCCACAATATGTATGACTTCATGTGAAGTACATGTGACATCACATTCACTCTGTATGACGTCACATCCCTCTGTGATATCACACCCTCTGTATTCATGTCAACACACACAGTATATCTGACATCGCATCCACTGTAGTTGCGTCATTACTTGCAGTGTGTTGATTATACCACACCTGCAATATGGCGATATCAAACCCACTCTATGTATGACATCGTATTCATTATATGTGACATCACAGCCACACTTTATGACATCTCAAGACTGTATTCATGACATCCCATCCACTCTATTCAAAACATCACATACACTGTTTATGACACCACATGCTCTATAGTCGTGACATGACAGCCGCTATAACTGTGTCAAGACACCTACTATGTTTTTGACATCATACTCGGTATATATGACATCTCACATGGTGTATGAATGACAACAAAACCACTGTATCCGACATCACAGCCATTATATCGGTGTAATCACACTCACTGGAATGATTATATTAGACCCAAAGTACGTGTGATATCACAGCCACTGCATGTATGACACTATAGGCACGTTATAAGACATCAAATCCACTCTTGATAATATCATACGATTGTTTACCTGTCATGGCTCCCACTATGTTTATGACATCATATCCACCGTATATGATCTCATCCACTCTGTGTGTATGACTACACAAGCTCTATATCTGTCTTCAAACCCGTTATAACTGCCATCACATCCACTGTATATGTCATCAAACACACATTGTCGACGACACCACTTCAACTATGTATGAGTTCACAGCTGGCATATGTATGCCATCGTATGCCCTATACATGACAACAAATCCACACTTTATGACAACAATCCTTAGTATTTATGACATCACATGAACTCTATTCATGACATCACACGGACTATATACGATATGACATGTCATCTACTGTGTATGATATCACATTCACTCTATATGTGACATCACACAGTGACCCTATCTATTATATCACACACTCTAAGTTTATGACATATCCACTTTATATGTCATCACACGCAGTTTTATAACAACACAACCATTGTGTAACTTCACAGCCACTATGTCTGACATCACACGCATTGTATCTGGGTCAACACACGCAATGTACCAATTTTATCTAACCCAGTGTATGTATGACATCACAGCCACTATATGTATGACATCATATGTACTACATATGACATCACATCCACTCTTTATGACCTCACACCACTTTATTTACGACATCAAGTCCACTATATACCAGACATCACACCCACTGTATCTGACATCACTTGCACTGTATCTGTTATCCCACCCACTCTACCAATGATATCACAGCCACTCTATTTATCATATCACAGCAAGTATACGTGGGACATCCTATCCACTCTATTTATGACATCATATCCACAATATATGACATCACAACATTGTGTGTTGTTGACACCACACTCGCCAGATATATAATATCATTTGCGCTTCAGATGACATCATATCCTCTCTATTACACCAAACCACAGAATTTATGTTGCAACATCCACTTCAGGCATGATATCACACCCACTGTACCAGACATTCCTCCCACTGTTTCTTTGCCATCACAACCTCTCCACTGATATCACGCCTACTCTTTCAATGGCATCACACTCGGCATACGTATGGCGACATTTGCACCATACAAGTCATCATATCCTCAGTTTATGACATGAAATCACAGTTTCTACGTCATCACACACACTCTATTTGACATTGTATCCATTGTATCTGGGTCATCACATCCACTGTATGGAGGACATCACACCAACTGTATTTATGAGATCTCATGCGCTATGTAAGGCGACATCATATCCGATGTATACGACATCACATTCAATCTATTTTTAACATCACAGCCACTGTATCTGTTTCATCTCACCCACTCTTTCAATGATATCACACCCTTTGTATGTATGACCTCACACCCACTACATGTATACCATCATATACTTTCTACAAGGCATCGCATCCACATTTAATGACATCACAAATTATTTATGACATCACATGCACTGTACTCATGACATCACTCCCACTATTGCTGACATTGAATCCACTCTATTGGTGACCTCTGGCCAACTGTTTGTATGATATCACACCCACTTCATGTATGACATCTGATGCACGATACATTTCGTCACATCCACTCTTTATGAACTCACGCCATTGGACTCATCACATGACATCCACTGCATTCATGACATCACACACACTATATCTGACCACACACGCAAGACAACACAAAAACGTTACATCTGATATCTCACCCCCTATATCTGACACTACCTCCACGGTATCTGTGTCATCAAACCCAGTGTATCAATTATACTACCCACACGCTCTGCATGACATCACACACACTCTATGTAGGACAAAATTACTCAGTATGCATGACATCACCGGAAATCTGTATGACATCAGGCACCTAAATATATGACATCACATCCAGTACATTGGTTACATCATATCCAATGTATATGATAGCACCCATACTGCTTTCATGACATGACGCCTACTATACCTGACATCTCACCCATTATATTGGACATCACAAACACTGTATCTGTGTCGTCAGCCTCTCTGTTTCGATGACATCACCACAATTATGGAAGACATCACACTTGGCAATCATATGACATCATACACACTCTACAGGACATCACATTCACATTTTATGACATCAATCCTCAGCTTTAAGACATCACAGATACTGCATTCATCACATCAGATCTCCTATATGTGACATCATATCCACGGTTTAGGACACCTCATCCCCTATACCTCTGACATCACAGCCACTTTATCTGTAACGTCACACCCACTGGGTTTTATGAATCCATATCCAATATATTTGACATAAAACACACAGTGTTGAGACGATACAAACAGTATATCTGACATCACACCCTCCGTATCTGTATTTGTTCCATCACACCCTTTGTGTCACTGATATAACACAAACTGTGTGTATTATATCACACTCACTATAGGCTTGGCTCATTATGCACTATATACGACATCACACCCAGGCTTTCTGACATCACAACAGTGTGTTCATGACATCAAAGCTACTCTGTCTCACATCACAGCCATTATATCTGACTGCCCACCCACAGTAGGTCTCTCATCACACCCAGATTATTGATGATATAGGTCCCACTGTTTGTATGATATCACAGCCACAATATGTATGACTTCATGTGAAGTACATGTGACATCACATTCACTCTGTATGACGTCACATCCCTCTGTGATATCACACCCTCTGTATTCATGTCAACACACACAGTATATCTGACATCGCATCCACTGTAGTTGCGTCATTACTTGCAGTGTGTTGATTATACCACACCTGCAATATGTGCGATATCAAACCCACTCTATGTATGACATCGTATTCATTATATGTGACATCACAGCCACACTTTATGACATCTCAAGACTGTATTCATGACATCCCATCCACTCTATTCAAAACATCACATACACTGTTTATGACACCACATGCTCTATAGTCGTGACATGACAGCCGCTATAACTGTGTCAAGACACCTACTATGTTTTTGACATCATACTCGGTATATATGACATCTCACATGGTGTATGAATGACAACAAAACCACTGTATCCGACATCACAGCCATTATATCGGTGTAATCACACTCACTGGAATGATTATATTAGACCCAAAGTACGTGTGATATCACAGCCACTGCATGTATGACACTATAGGCACGTTATAAGACATCAAATCCACTCTTGATAATATCATACGATTGTTTACCTGTCATGGCTCCCACTATGTTTATGACATCATATCCACCGTATATGATCTCATCCACTCTGTGTGTATGACTACACAAGCTCTATATCTGTCTTCAAACCCGTTATAACTGCCATCACATCCACTGTATATGTCATCAAACACACATTGTCGACGACACCACTTCAACTATGTATGAGTTCACAGCTGGCATATGTATGCCATCGTATGCCCTATACATGACAACAAATCCACACTTTATGACAACAATCCTTAGTATTTATGACATCACATGAACTCTATTCATGACATCACACGGACTATATACGATATGACATGTCATCTACTGTGTATGATATCACATTCACTCTATATGTGACATCACACAGTGACCCTATCTATTATATCACACACTCTAAGTTTATGACATATCCACTTTATATGTCATCACACGCAGTTTTATAACAACACAACCATTGTGTAACTTCACAGCCACTATGTCTGACATCACACGCATTGTATCTGGGTCAACACACGCAATGTACCAATTTTATCTAACCCAGTGTATGTATGACATCACAGCCACTATATGTATGACATCATATGTACTACATATGACATCACATCCACTCTTTATGACCTCACACCACTTTATTTACGACATCAAGTCCACTATACCAGACATCACACCCACTGTATCTGACATCACTTGCACTGTATCTGTTATCCCACCCACTCTACCAATGATATCACAGCCACTCTATTTATCATATCACAGCAAGTATACGTGGGACATCCTATCCACTCTATTTATGACATCATATCCACAATATATGACATCACAACATTGTGTGTTGTTGACACCACACTCGCCAGATATATAATATCATTTGCGCTTCAGATGACATCATATCCTCTCTATTACACCAAACCACAGAATTTATGTTGCAACATCCACTTCAGGCATGATATCACACCCACTGTACCAGACATTCCTCCCACTGTTTCTTTGCCATCACAACCTCTCCACTGATATCACGCCTACTCTTTCAATGGCATCACACTCGGCATACGTATGGCGACATTTGCACCATACAAGTCATCATATCCTCAGTTTATGACATGAAATCACAGTTTCTACGTCATCACACACACTCTATTTGACATTGTATCCATTGTATCTGGGTCATCACATCCACTGTATGGAGGACATCACACCAACTGTATTTATGAGATCTCATGCGCTATGTAAGGCGACATCATATCCGATGTATACGACATCACATTCAATCTATTTTTAACATCACAGCCACTGTATCTGTTTCATCTCACCCACTCTTTCAATGATATCACACCCTTTGTATGTATGACCTCACACCCACTACATGTATACCATCATATACTTTCTACAAGGCATCGCATCCACATTTAATGACATCACAAATTATTTATGACATCACATGCACTGTACTCATGACATCACTCCCACTATTGCTGACATTGAATCCACTCTATTGGTGACCTCTGGCCAACTGTTTGTATGATATCACACCCACTTCATGTATGACATCTGATGCACGATACATTTCGTCACATCCACTCTTTATGAACTCACGCCATTGGACTCATCACATGACATCCACTGCATTCATGACATCACACACACTATATCTGACCACACACGCAAGACAACACAAACGTTACATCTGATATCTCACCCCCTATCTGACACTACCTCCACGGTATCTGTGTCATCAAACCCAGTGTATCAATTATACTACCCACACGCTCTGCATGACATCACACACACTCTATGTAGGACAAATTACTCAGTATGCATGACATCACCGGAAATCTGTATGACATCAGGCACCTAAATATATGACATCACATCCAGTACATTGGTTACATCATATCCAATATATATGATAGCACCCATACTGCTTTCATGACATGACGCCTACTATACCTGACATCTCACCCATTATATTGGACATCACAAACACTGTATCTGTGTCGTCAGCCTCTCTGTTTCGATGACATCACCACAATTATGGAAGACATCACACTTGGCAATCATATGACATCATACACACTCTACAGGACATCACATTCACATTTTATGACATCAATCCTCAGCTTTAAGACATCACAGATACTGCATTCATCACATCAGATCTCCTATATGTGACATCATATCCACGGTTTAGGACACCTCATCCCCTATACCTCTGACATCACAGCCACTTTATCTGTAACGTCACACCCACTGGGTTTTATGAATCCATATCCAATATATTTGACATAAAACACACAGTGTTGAGACGATACAAACAGTATATCTGACATCACACCCTCCGTATCTGTATTTGTGCCATCACACCCTTTGTGTCACTGATATAACACAAACTGTGTGTATTATATCACACTCACTATAGGCTTGGCACATTATGCACTATATACGACATCACACCCAGGCTTTCTGACATCACAACAGTGTGTTCATGACATCAAAGCTACTCTGTCTCACATCACAGCCATTATATCTGACTGCACACCCACAGTAGGTCTCTCATCACACCCAGATTATTGATGATATAGGTCCCACTGTTTGTATGATATCACAGCCACAATATGTATGACTTCATGTGAAGTACATGTGACATCACATTCACTCTGTATGACGTCACATCCCTCTGTGATATCACACCCTCTGTATTCATGTCAACACACACAGTATATCTGACATCGCATCCACTGTAGTTGCGTCATTACTTGCAGTGTGTTGATTATACCACACCTGCAATATGTGCGATATCAAACCCACTCTATGTATGACATCGTATTCATTATATGTGACATCACAGCCACACTTTATGACATCTCAAGACTGTATTCATGACATCCCATCCACTCTATTCAAAACATCACATCCACTGTTTATGACACCACATGCTCTATAGTCGTGACATGACAGCCGCTATAACTGTGTCAAGACACCTACTATGTTTTTGACATCATACTCGGTATATATGACATCTCACATGGTGTATGAATGACAACAAAACCACTGTATCCGACATCACAGCCATTATATCGGTGTAATCACACTCACTGGAATGATTATATTAGACCCAAAGTACGTGTGATATCACAGCCACTGCATGTATGACACTATAGGCACGTTATAAGACATCAAATCCACTCTTGATAATATCATACGATTGTTTACCTGTCATGGCACCCACTATGTTTATGACATCATATCCACCGTATATGATCTCATCCACTCTGTGTGTATGACTACACAAGCTCTATATCTGTCTTCAAACCCGTTATAACTGCCATCACATCCACTGTATATGTCATCAAACACACATTGTCGACGACACCACTTCAACTATGTATGAGTTCACAGCTGGCATATGTATGCCATCGTATGCCCTATACATGACAACAAATCCACACTTTATGACAACAATCCTTAGTATTTATGACATCACATGAACTCTATTCATGACATCACACGGACTATATACGATATGACATGTCATCTACTGTGTATGATATCACATTCACTCTATATGTGACATCACACAGTGACCCTATCTATTATATCACACACTCTAAGTTTATGACATATCCACTTTATATGTCATCACACGCAGTTTTATAACAACACAACCATTGTGTAACTTCACAGCCACTATGTCTGACATCACACGCATTGTATCTGGGTCAACACACGCAATGTACCAATTTTATCTAACCCAGTGTATGTATGACATCACAGCCACTATATGTATGACATCATATGTACTACATATGACATCACATCCACTCTTTATGACCTCACACCACTTTATTTACGACATCAAGTCCACTATACCAGACATCACACCCACTGTATCTGACATCACTTGCACTGTATCTGTTATCCCACCCACTCTACCAATGATATCACAGCCACTCTATTTATCATATCACAGCAAGTATACGTGGGACATCCTATCCACTCTATTTATGACATCATATCCACAATATATGACATCACAACATTGTGTGTTGTTGACACCACACTCGCCAGATATATAATATCATTTGCGCTTCAGATGACATCATATCCTCTCTATTACACCAAACCACAGAATTTATGTTGCAACATCCACTTCAGGCATGATATCACACCCACTGTACCAGACATTCCTCCCACTGTTTCTTTGCCATCACAACCTCTCCACTGATATCACGCCTACTCTTTCAATGGCATCACACTCGGCATACGTATGGCGACATTTGCACCATACAAGTCATCATATCCTCAGTTTATGACATGAAATCACAGTTTCTACGTCATCACACACACTCTATTTGACATTGTATCCATTGTATCTGGGTCATCACATCCACTGTATGGAGGACATCACACCAACTGTATTTATGAGATCTCATGCGCTATGTAAGACGACATCATATCCGATGTATACGACATCACATTCAATCTATTTTTAACATCACAGCCACTGTATCTGTTTCATCTCACCCACTCTTTCAATGATATCACACCCTTTGTATGTATGACCTCACACCCACTACATGTATACCATCATATACTTTCTACAAGGCATCGCATCCACATTTAATGACATCACAAATTATTTATGACATCACATGCACTGTACTCATGACATCACTCCCACTATTGCTGACATTGAATCCACTCTATTGGTGACCTCTGGCCAACTGTTTGTATGATATCACACCCACTTCATGTATGACATCTGATGCACGATACATTTCGTCACATCCACTCTTTATGAACTCACGCCATTGGACTCATCACATGACATCCACTGCATTCATGACATCACACACACTATATCTGACCACACACGCAAGACAACACAAACGTTACATCTGATATCTCACCCCCTATATCTGACACTACCTCCACGGTATCTGTGTCATCAAACCCAGTGTATCAATTATACTACCCACACGCTCTGCATGACATCACACACACTCTATGTAGGACAAATTACTCAGTATGCATGACATCACCGGAAATCTGTATGACATCAGGCACCTAAATATATGACATCACATCCAGTACATTGGTTACATCATATCCAATGTATATGATAGCACCCATACTGCTTTCATGACATGACGCCTACTATACCTGACATCTCACCCATTATATTGGACATCACAAACACTGTATCTGTGTCGTCAGCCTCTCTGTTTCGATGACATCACCACAATTATGGAAGACATCACACTTGGCAATCATATGACATCATACACACTCTACAGGACATCACATTCACATTTTATGACATCAATCCTCAGCTTTAAGACATCACAGATACTGCATTCATCACATCAGATCTCCTATATGTGACATCATATCCACGGTTTAGGACACCTCATCCCCTATACCTCTGACATCACAGCCACTTTATCTGTAACGTCACACCCACTGGGTTTTATGAATCCATATCCAATATATTTGACATAAAACACACAGTGTTGAGACGATACAAACAGTATATCTGACATCACACCCTCCGTATCTGTATTTGTTCCATCACACCCTTTGTGTCACTGATATAACACAAACTGTGTGTATTATATCACACTCACTATAGGCTTGGCTCATTATGCACTATATACGACATCACACCCAGGCTTTCTGACATCACAACAGTGTGTTCATGACATCAAAGCTACTCTGTCTCACATCACAGCCATTATATCTGACTGCCACCCACCACAGTAGGTCTCTCATCACACCCAGATTATTGATGATATAGGTCCCACTGTTTGTATGATATCACAGCCACAATATGTATGACTTCATGTGAAGTACATGTGACATCACATTCACTCTGTATGACGTCACATCCCTCTGTGATATCACACCCTCTGTATTCATGTCAACACACACAGTATATCTGACATCGCATCCACTGTAGTTGCGTCATTACTTGCAGTGTGTTGATTATACCACACCTGCAATATGTGCGATATCAAACCCACTCTATGTATGACATCGTATTCATTATATGTGACATCACAGCCACACTTTATGACATCTCAAGACTGTATTCATGACATCCCATCCACTCTATTCAAAACATCACATCCACTGTTTATGACACCACATGCTCTATAGTCGTGACATGACAGCCACTATAACTGTGTCAAGACACCTACTATGTTTTTGACATCATACTCGGTATATATGACATCTCACATGGTGTATGAATGACAACAAAACCACTGTATCCGACATCACAGCCATTATATCGGTGTAATCACACTCACTGGAATGATTATATTAGACCCAAAGTACGTGTGATATCACAGCCACTGCATGTATGACACTATAGGCACGTTATAAGACATCAAATCCACTCTTGATAATATCATACGATTGTTTACCTGTCATGGGCACCCACTATATATTCACCTTAGATCTCATCCACTCTTTTATGACTACACAGCTTATATTGTTTCAACCTTATTGTCACATCACTGTATAGTCCAAACACCATTGTTAATAAATCACAAGACACTCTTTCCCAAACATATTTAACCCATTTATTCAACACCTTTGAACATAAAAACACTTTCAAAAATTATTTCACTTCATATACCATGTATAACAATACCACTTTATCATCCACTTTTACAATGACTCTATAATACCCTAATTATATTCACAACTTTAGACTTTATATATCACACCCTCTATATACATTATACCTTCAAAAATTATCACATTAAACACAAATTACCACCCAATCACCAAGGGGGTCAAAAACCATATCATACTTAATGTATAACAACAATTAACTAATTAAAATCCTCTTTATCTAACCTTTTTTATGACAACAATCACATAAACACCTGTTGACATACCCTTTATTGTACCCCACCTACAATATATCACAGATCTACTTACATACAAATAAAACACATACCATCATAATGCACACACAATATTTTAATCCACATTTTTAACCAGCTCAAAAATTTTTACCCATCTCAATAACCAATTTGTCACACACATGTACCATACCCACTTTTATCCCACTGTTCATAACACCTTTTAACACCCTTTTAAACCCATTTTGACACATCATCAAACTCAACAGTAACAACCCTTAAATTCATCCACATTTCTATTTTTCAAATCCATATTTACCAATTTTAAATCATGCTAGTGCACATTCTTAAACCATCAAATAATTTGTATCAAACCCTTACTTCACACCATTTCAATGAAAATCCTTTTGCTCAACCACCTAAACATCCAAATTTTAGCATCCATCCTTAAGCATAAATTATTCCATCAATTACCAATCACTCCATCATCACCATCTCAGGTTCAGAATTTTTATCAACCCACTTTAATATATACTCACATCCATAACTACCATCACAATATCACGCAAACACACACTAATCACAACACAAACACACATTACCCCCATATTCCCTCCACCGTTCTGGCTAACCGTTATTTCACACCATTCTGACTACCAACTCCACTATTGAATGACAACAAACTAGAATCTGAACCAGCCCAAACAACTTTAACTCATTTATATCAACAATTTATCACCATGCTTCATCTACTCACTAATTCACCAACTCATTACTTCCTTTGACTCCCACAATCACACTAAAATACATGCATCACATCTACACATCATATTATCCCCCTTGATCAATACATCACACCCATCCACTCACATAAACAACTTTCTTCACCCATCCTCACATCACCCAATTAACCCCAAATTTTTATATCCAAATTATAAACATTTCATAACATATTCTACATCACCTCCTATTGTTTCAAACCTTTTAGATCCAACTGTTATAACACACTACTGGAATCCACACTAATACTAACACTTTACAACACATGTTAACATAAACTTCTAATCACACCATTCGATCCCCATAATCTCTATACACATATAAACATCCCTTTGTATATACACAGCAAATTATTACTATAACAGTGTCACTCTTCTAAAACATCTGAATCAACCTCTTTCATCCACCACATATTCCCTCCCTTGTTCATACCATTGTGTATTAACACTCATGATAACACCATTATAAATTTATGTATTACCAATTTACAACAATTCTACACCATCATCAAAACAACATACATCACAACTATTGCTGCTTTCCACTATGTGTAACACCATTTTGCATTAATAATGACATCTAATATGTTAATCAACACATTACACTCAGCTTAATGGTACAACCACTATTAATAACCAATTTAAATAACCATGTTTGACTAGCAGTAAATAAACCTCTATATTACATTTTTACTTTGCAACAGTTATGACATAATACCACTTATACCCCCTTAAACAACATATTTTGAACCCTTATATATACACCAAAGTTCACACCCATTGTACACCCTTTAGAAACGTTTAAATCCTTACCCTACACACATAACTTAACACAATTTAATTTAACACTTGGTAACCCACTAAGGGAAACATAGAATTACTATTATTATCAATATAATGTCCATACCTCATATTTAATCATATTAATTCCATAAATGCAACGATGAAACACAAGCATTCTTCAACCTATATGCATACACATTTACCAACAACATAATATACTAACTTATTCCAATATATAAACCATACTAAACATCAAATTTTAGCCACTTTTAGCACATCAAACCCCAATCCGTAACCTTTCTCACCTCCTTGTTCCACCACCTTTATCCAACTTATACTCACACAATATTGACAATCCATTTATACATACCACATTTTAAACCTGTTTACCTCCCACCAGAATAACCCTTACCAATTATTTCCAAACTCACCAATATTACAGCCATTACACATTCCATACTGACAAATTCCACTTTATCTATCATTACTCCACTGTATTTACAAATCAATCAAACTCATGTGCTAAACACATTCCTATTCACAACACATCTATTTACAACCATTCTTACACCATAAAACCTTACATTTGCAACCACACATTGTATACCACACCAATTTTTAATACTGCTCAAACTTCACCAATTCATACCAATTTCATGAACACATCTTACACACTCCATTTTCTTATCACCTCAATTATAACAATATAACTTATTTCATCAACACTTTATAATCACATTTACTCTCAACTTTTTACATCCATTGAACCCTCATATTCCACCATTGTATCAACCAATGACTATCTAACTTTCAATCCACCATATACACTTTTTAACACACACTGATCATAACCACCCAATTCACACCCATGTGACCCAAATTATATATCACCCTTCAGATCTTATACAATTTATACTACACACCTATACAGCACTCAAGACTCAACATTATCACAACAAACAAACTTTATGATTCACCCCTCTAACCCCAATTTTAAACCCCATTCAGATCTCCACCTCATTCATACTCACCATATGAACTCAGTCCAAGACATCACAAACATCAACACAATATTTGACATCATCCACATTACAACCAATTTTATAATCACCCTATACACACCTTTTAAACCCATCCCATATTGACATCACAACTTATATCCACCCTTTTAAATCACCAATAACATACAGTTAGACACACAATATCAACACTTCCTTATCAATTCTTACATACAATATGATCAACTCTTAATTAAATCTTAAACCCTCTTCCTAAATCACACATTATTAATCACACTTTTTGACATACCTCTTCAAAACCATTAGACTATAAACTTATCAATACATCCTATTAACCATCCTTGACTCACAATTTCTTCTGTAAACATCCATTGTTTCAACACTATATTAAACCCCTTTTACAAATATTGATGCCACCTTTTCCATTTCACTGTACCACATATACACCGTTAAAACATGTTTCCTTTTATTATCACACCCATTTTAAAACATATACCATCTCTTATACATACACTTTTGACACACACCTTATTCATGCATCCACCTATCATAACCACTTAGTTTACATCAACTATTTGATTCCCTGTAATTGACATCAATATTAGAATCTCAAAATTTATGATAACCCACGATATATCACCCAATCATATCAACATGAATGATATAACACTATATAACAACCCACTAATATGCATGACTATTTTCATATCCACTTTATGCACAAATGTTACATGCCAACATCACAAACATCACTTAAACGTATATCCAATTTATACAACCTTCTGTGACGACCATTACTCAAGTAAAACCAGTATGATAATCAAATAACTTATGTCAAATTTATACATCACAAAATCACACACTTTGTTACAAGCTTATCTTAACATACATCAACATGATACATCAACACCATTTGATCACACTCATTATTATAACCCCTATTATAATCACCTTAAAACCAATCTATGCAACAACCAGTTACAAAACCCATCATAATACCTTACAACAGTATTACTACATATTCACTCATTTCAACATGACATAATATCAGCCAAGATACATAAAATGACATAAACCACTTTATAACACATCAATTTTATGACATAAACTTGACATCAACCCCTTGTATCTGAACCACCCACTCTATTTTAACACTAACCTTTATTATCAAAAACTTTCTACCAGTATAAACAAATTCATTCTAATATCAACACATTTTACAAAAACCATTTTAATCCCACCCACGATTATTATACACTTCTTTTCACAACCCATTACCAAATACAGCAATTATTTAAACACACCACTTTTGACATAACCCATTACCAATATCCCCATGTTCTACACATTTCTTAACTAATCCCATCTACAATTATATGACCCAATTATCTTATTTACAAAAACACATTATTTCATCACACTTAACATTTATCACGATACAACATTTGTTGACCACCACCTTATAATCTGCTTAAAACAACCCTTTTTTCAATTCAACCAATTAAACTCTTTTTCCCAGATACTTTTACCTTTTAACAACTTCTTTATTGTCCTCACTTCCCAAATTTATCAACCATCAATTTTTAAAATTTCCACATCATGAATCCATTATAATGAAACATCACATTTTTATCACAATTTACATAATCCATGTATCTTATCTCACCACACTGTTTTGAATCACACCCTTTATTTGACATCATGTTTTCCCATTTAGTGAATCAATCAATAATCTCACACATTTTAAACCCAAAACATTGTATATCACATCACCCATCTATAACACAACCATCTTGTACATCCACAACTTTTAACCCCACCACTTCATTTGCACCCTCCATTTTGACTCAACTCTTTTTAAAACTTCCACACCCTTGACCCATCATTCATACACACTATCGTGTCATAAACCACCTAAAATAATAACACTGTTGAATGCACCAGTTTTCCCTTAAATACATGGTACTACTAAACCCCTTTATATACACCAACCTTATTGACCAACTCCTACAAACCACTATTTGATAACCACCAATCTATGACTCACACATTAAACATACCTCATTTATTACAATCCCATGACAATCTTTCACAGAAAACACCTAATTATGCATAATAGGAACTAAAAATGCACATTATCCACTCATACATTCTTTCTAACCTCAACATCACACACTATTATAACAAAATTTTAATCATTCACATTATTGAAAATCAACAGATTTGACATAAAACCTTTCATAACACCCATTTGCACATATTGACACTCATTTTTCCCCACAAACCCCCTTTACTTACACAAACCCAGTTTAATATAAAATCCAGTTAAAATCAAACCGCTTACGATCTCCTAAAGTGATTCATATCACGTTCACACCATCCCTTATCTGAAATCCACCTTATTGTACTAAACCATCGTGTATAAACCAATCATTGTTGCAACAATCACTTTAAACGACATAAAAACAGTTATACTCACATCATCCTCGTACATACTTGTTAACACCCCCTTATTCAGACATACCAAAGGTATTATCCCAAATGGTTGGTTATGCCACTATATGCTAAACCCACTTTATACATGAATTTTTTAAAAACATTTGTTATCATAAACCCTTATATGCTCCCCCCAAATTTCAACACACACATATTGATAAACTTAGTTTACAACCAGGTTATATACCTAAAACATGGCATACATTCACTCTGTATGACATCCATTTGAAATCACACCACTGTATCTGCACCAAATCACATCCCCACGTTTTCAACTTGCGGGGTTATTTACACCAATTTTTTTTCACCCATCTAATAAAGTTTAATAATCCAATCATAAACCATTTTATGATCTCAAACTGTATGAATAATCCACCTATCATAATCCACCTTTTTTGTATACACACTAGTCATTATGACTACCCCTTTAACTGTATACCCCACTGTATTTGCCCAAATCACATTTCGACAATCCATTTTAAAGTGACAACACTGTCTAATACGCCATTATGCTTAAACACCAATCCACTTTAAATACAACAACTAGTATAACACAACTCTAATTCCTCACACCGTATAACTAATCACATCCACTGTTAGAATCACATTGTTTACTGAACCACTTTACCTATCTACTATATAACCACTCTTTTGACAACAATAATTTCCAAACATTTAACAACAACCTTGTATTCAACAACATTTGCTAACTCCAACGATTATTTCACAGGGCAATATATTTCCTACCCTGATGTACAACACCACTTTTATGAAACATCCTAATTTATGACATCACATAACTCTTTCATACCACAACATATTTAACATCACAGTCATATAACCATCACACCATTAATCTGCAAACACATCATTTTATCCACCACTCTATTAAACCATTTTATTTCAAGCACAATTTAACACCAACCATTTGTAATCATCCACTATTCTGACATCCACTTTTTTCTGGTAACCGAATAACTTATAACCCCGTATGAATCATACACTTATTATACCACAAAAACTTAAATACATCAATCCACTTCAGCTAAATTTTATGGAATAACTGGCCCCCCCTTTTGACTCACTCCACTTTTATCCACCTTAAACACACATTTTACAATCACCATATCAAGCATCTATCCTCATTTACAAACAAAAAATTTATTACACAAAACCCTTTTGATTTTTCCCCTCCCGTATAATCCCATTTTTCAGTCATCAACTCTCTATTAAACCACACATTTTAGGCCACATTCCTTGTATACACACACATCAACATCTCACTTTTTACTAGCCATCCCCTTTAAAGATTCACCCACTCTTTCAAGATCACATTTGATGTATGCATCACCCACTACATCAATCCTTTATCTTCAAATTCACCCCAATTAAGTCACTTTACACAAATTGCATGATCTATCCCATCTTCTGAATTAAACCACCCACTTGATTTCAAACTTTCATTGATAAAACCCAACTATTATGATACGATCACATACAATCTCTCAACATCAACCACTATGTTCATCACCACTATTCAATAAACACCCCCTAATGTACCACCCACTAAGAACAACAAACTTAATATGATCACCACCATTAATTGACACCCCCTTTTTGTCAATGCACTGAATCATAATTCCACCCATTTTACCTGACTCACACAATCTATTGCAATTTCATATATACATCACAATTTAAAGACAGAACTTTAATTTTTTCATCACACCCATATTTACATCATCCATATTGTACACCCAACTGCTTCCAAACCCACAACCTACATACTCACAATTCTCAACCAAACTTATCTCTCCACCCCTTTCTGATACCCCAAACCCTATAATCACACAACTACATCAAACATTCCATTGATGACATCACCAATTTTTAATAAGGCCAATTTTTGACATCACACCAGTATTTTACACAACCAATTGATCATACCCCCCGGTTTGGTACATCACCCTAAAACTGACACCACCCACTTAATTGAACGCACACACTTTTGACCATAATATTAATAAACCTCACTTTAACTAAACACATAATCTGACTTCAATTGACATCATTCATTTAAAAAACTTCCTTTTTGAATCACACACTTTAGTATCAATCCACATAATCCAACTTAATAATCCCTATATGACATAAACCCCAAAGTTTTGACATCACACCTTAATCAACCACCCCCATTTATTTCAACACAAACCATTTCACATACACAGAAATTGTATATACACCCCTTTTTTGATTAAACCACATATTATTTTCAAATACATAAAATTTTATACTAACTATTTTCCATACACTTATACCCACACACCAAGGCTAATCACAACAGTTTCTATCCCTGTTTTATCACACCTTAATATGTCCCAAATATCAACCACCTCTTTTATGACATCTTTTAATTACTCCCACATTTACTAATTCTAAAACATATTAATTCATTCAAATCCCTCATTATACCTCACACTTTTTGATCACAACCAATTGAATTAAACACTCATTTTTACATCTCTCTAAAACATCCCATGTGTATGAATACAAACCCTTTATGCATCATCCCATTATAAATCACCCTGAACTCATTAACTTAAAACCAAACTGTATAAATACCCCAAAACACTTTTAAAATTAACACTTAAAAGAAAATCATTTTAAATGACATCCCATTATCTTATGACAACAAAAGTTATGACATCAAATGTTATGATGAACCAAATGAATACAACCATACTCTAAAAACGATATATCCAAAACCCTCATTTATATCACCACATGTTACGACATTGCATTTAGCACTATGCCATTAATACATCATATCACCTTGTTAACATATGTACCTATTCCAACTTATTTGACATCACCCCTTATATGATACACCATTTGTTTAACTAAATTAATGTGAATTCCACCTTTACCCTTAAATTTACCCACACATTAACAATATCCCAACTGCATATATGAAATTAAATACAAATCACCTTAACAACAAATTTTTTTCAACCTTTATTGAATCAACCATATTTCATGCAACATCACCACTATTATATACATTTGTAGTATGATAAAAATCACTATTTATACATCCACACCATTTATCCCCAAATCCTTTAACTCACACCACTTTTAAAAAACCACTCATTTTTTACACACGCATGTACCAATTTTTAACCAACGTTATCACACCCATTTATTGATCCACACCTATTTATGATCTACACAATTTTGAATCACCACTCTTATACACACACAATCATAAACACTTGTCTCATATCCACACAACACCCTTTACAACCACTTTCACAAATAACATACCCCATTCCAACCACTTATTTTATCCACATATCCGCATATATACACCACTTTTTTAACCATATCCGCATTTGATCAAAACCCTTGAAAACCCTTCACTATAATACAAAACCCATTTAAAACCTTTTCCCATAATCACACATTGTTTAATTCCACTTTACTCTCATCACACCACTTTATTTGACATCACCACTTTCTGTATCACCTCCTTTAGGCATAACCCAATGTTATTTAACATAACTCCTTAATCCACACTTGTTTATAATCACATTCCCTTTTACACATCCCTGAATAACACCCATTTTTATAACATCATTTTAGAAGCATCCACCATCATTTATCATTCATTATTTAAGGCATCACATCCACTTAACATCAAATCTATTCATGAATAAACACTCTTTTGTTTAACCACCACATTGAATACCACCCTTTATGTTGCTCAACCCATTTTAACCACAATTTTATGTGACATGATCAAGCATTCATCACATCACCATTTCTGACATCAATCAGCTAATACTGCCACTCCCAAATTAAACACACCTTAAGACCCCAATATTGTCATACCCCTTTTGCACTCACCTGATTAACAACCCCATCTTCATAAATCACACACTTTAATTAACACATTTCTTCAGACACAACAATATTTAAAAAACCCATAAACACACTATCTTTTAACCACAATCAATAACCACCCAACTTGATAAAACCCATAATATACAATACCACCATGCATCCAAAATCTGTATCCTCAGCCACCTTTAAACAAAACCCCAACTCTGTGAAAATCTGCAATATAAACCACCCTATAAAATCCTTAAAATGATAAACCCATAATGATCACATACATTATATGACATCACCTCATTTTGAATCAACCCATTTTTGGAACACCCTATTTTGGACAACAAACCAAATTCGAATCACACTTACATAACCAACCTCAAATTTAAACAACACTTTTTCATCAATCCTATATTTAAAAACCTCATGTTCTAAAAACACACATCCAAACCCCTCACCAGGGTTTTATGATACAACTCCTTTGCTACCCAACTTATTAAAATCACCTTCAAACTCCAATCTATTTTTCCAATCACACCCTTTAGCACATCAAAAACGGTTATGACATCACACTCTATCTCATCATCACACCTTTTGTATGAACACACCTGTTTTTCATCAAAATGTTGATAATCACATACTCAAGGTTACATCACATATAGACATCAAACACCTTTACATCAACCATTTTATGACATCCACCCTGTATAAACCATTATTTGACATCATCCACATTCGTACATCCCATCCATTGTTATTCTTTAAATATTACACACAAATTATAACTCAAGAAATTATTACCACTCTGTTTGTTTCACACCTCATACGAATCAACCACCTCATCTACGATTAACACCCCAACTTCTAATCTAACTATTAGACATTCATTTAATCATCAATTGAAAAACCCATGTTTTATAACAACACTATCAACATCACAGACCTTTTTTCCAAAATACTATATCACTAATTATACTGTTTAAGCCAAACTAACTTGTGACATACACCATAATACATGCAGTCTACTAATTTAGAATCTGTATCAACAATATTCCCTTTGTTGAAACACAAAAAAACTATCAACTAAGGGTTTAACCACCTCTATGTATTTAACACAACGTTGAGACACCATTTCACCCCTGGGTTTTAGAATCCATATCCAATTTTTTGACATAAAACCACAGTGTTGAGCGATCAAAAAGATATTACATCAAAAACCCTCCGTATCTGTATTTTTTCCCACACCCCCTTTGGTTCACTGTATAAACAAACGTGGTTTTTATACATCACAAAAGGGCTTGGCTCTTATGCACATATACGACATACACCCAGGCTTTCTGACATCAAACAGTGTTTTCATGACATCAAAGCCTCTGTTCACATCAAGCCATTATATCGACGCCCCCCCACAGTATCTTCATCACACCCAATTATAGATATAGGCCCATTTTGTATGATATCAAGCCACAATGATGACTTCATGTAAAGTACAGGACATCACTTTTCACTCGTATGAGTCACATCCCTCTGTGATATCCACCCTCTTTTTCTTTCAACACACACTTTTATTTTTAATCGCCCCTGTAGTTCTCATTACTTGCAGTGTGTTGATTAACCACCCTGCAATACGATATCAAACCCCTTATTAGACATCGTATTCTTTATGTGACATCACACCACACTTTATGACATTCAAGATGATTCATGATCCCTCCACTCTTTTCAAAACTCACATACACTGTTTAGAACCACTTTCTCTAACCCTGACAACGCCGCATAACTGTGTCAAGACACCTCAAAGTTTTTGACTCATCCCGGGTAATATGACATTCACAGGTTATGAATGACAACAAACCCTGTACCCGACATCACCCCCTTATTGGGTGTAATCACATCACGGGAATGATTATTAGCCAAGTACTGTGTTTCACAGCCACTGCATGTAGACACTATAGCATTTATAAGACATCAAATCCACTTTGAAATCATACGTTTGTTTACCTGCATGGTCCCACTATTTTTATGACACTATCCCCCGATATGATCTCACCCACCGTGTGTATGACTACCAAGCTCTATATCTTTTTTCAAACCCCGTTAAAACTCCATACCCCACTGTATAGTCAAAACAAAATTGCGACGCACCACTTAACTATTTTTAAAGTAAGTGGAAATTTTATGCCACGTATGCCCTATACTGACAACAATCCACACTTTATGAAAACAATCCTTAGTTTTTATGACATCCATGAATTATTATGAATCAAAGGCCCCTATATAAGTATGAAAAGTCATCTACTGTGTTTTTATAACATTCACTTATAGTGACATCACCGTGACCCTATCTTTTAAAACACACACTTAAGTTTTGACATACCCCTTTTATAGTCATCACCCATTTTTAACAACACAACCATTGTGTAATTCCAGCCACATGCTACATCCCGCTTGTACGGGGTCAACCACGCAATGTCCCAAAATTTTCAAACCCCAGTGTATGTATGAATCACAGCCACTATAGAGCACATTTTGTACTCTAGACATAAAAACACCTTTATGACCTCACCCCTTTATTTACACATCAAGTAAATTACCCAGACATCCCCCACGATCTGAATCACTTCAGTATTGTTATCCCCCCACTCTCCCAAAATATACAGCCACCTTTTATCATATCACGCAAGTATACTGGGACATCACCCATCTTTTTATGCTCATATCCACAATATTGACATCACAAAATTTTGTTGTTGAACCACTCGCCAATATATAATACATTTGCGCTTCAATGACTCATACCCTCCTATTACCCCAAAACCCCCCCCCCCAAGAATTTTTTTGCAAACATCCATTTCGGGCTGATATCACACCACTGACCAAAAATCCCCCCAGTTTCTTTCCCATCAAAAACCTCTCCACTGATATCACCCTACCCTTTCAAGGGCACACATGGGCTACTATGCGACATTTCACCTACAATCATCATATCCTCAGTTTTGACATGAAATCCAGTTTCTCGTATCACACACACTTTTTTGACATTGATCCTTGTACTGGGTCATCACTCCACGTATGGGACATCACACCAACTGTATTTATGAGTCCATGCGCTAGAAGGGGCGCATCATATCCGATGTATCCATCACATTCAATTATTTTTAAACCCACAGCCACTGTATCTGTTTATCTCACCCACTCTTTCAATGATATCACCCCCTTTTGGTATTTGACCTCACACCCCCACATGTATCCCACTATACTTTCTAAAAGGGCATCGCATCCACATTTAAATGACATAAAAATTTAATTTATGACATCCGAACTGACTCATGCATCACTCCCACTATTGCTGACATTGAATCCCCTATTGGTGCCCTCTGGCCAACTGTTTGTAATTCACCCCCACTTCATTTTTTGACTCTGATGCACATACTTTGTCCCATCCACTCTTTATGAACCACCCATTGGACTCATCACATGACACCCACTGCATTCATGACATCACACACACTTATCTGACCACACAGAAGAAACCAAACTTTACATTGATATCTCACCCCCTATATCTGCCACTCCCCCAGGGTACTGTGTCAAAAACCCCCAGTGTATCAATATACACCCCCACGCTCGCATACATCCACACTCATGTAGGAAAATTACTCATATCATGCATCCCCGGAAATCTGTATGACATCGGCCCCTAAATTTGACATCACATCAGTACTTTGTTAAATATACCCAATGTATATGATACACCCATACGTTTCTGACATGACGCCTACTATACCTGAATCTCACCCATTATTTGGACATCACAAACATTTATCGTGTCGTCCCTCTCTGTTTTTGATGAATCACCACAATTATGGAAGAATCACACTTGGCAATCATATGACATCATACACACTCTACAGGCATCACATTTACATTTTTTACATCAATCCCCGCTTTAAGACATCACAGATACTGCTTCCCTCAATAAACTCCTATATTACACCCTATCCCGTTTAGGAAACCCCATCCCCTAATTTCCTCTGACATACGCCCTTACTGAAAAGTCACACCCATGGTTTTATGAATCCCTATCCAATATATTTTACATAAAACAACAGTGTTGAGAGATACAAACAAAATCTGACTCCCAACCCCGTATCTGTATTTGTTCCATCCACCCTTTTTTCACTGAAAAACACAAATTGGATTATATCCACTCACTTGGCTTGGCTCATTATGCACTATATACGAATCACACCCAGGGTTTCTGACATCACAAAGTGTGTTCATGACACAAAACTACCTTCCACATCACAGCCATTATATCGACTCCCACCCACATAGGTCCTTTATCACACCCCCTTATGAGATAAGGGCCCACTTTTTAGAATCACGCCACAATATGTATGACTTCATTGAAGTACATGGACATCACATTACCTGTATGAGTCACATCCCTCTTTGGATATAAACCCTTGTATTCATGTAAACACACCATATACTGACATCGCACCCCCGTAGTTGGGCATTATTGCAGTGTTTTTATACCACCCTGCAATAGGGCATATCAAACCACTCTATGTATACACGTATTTATTAATGGAATCACAGCCAACTTTATGCATCTCAAGACTGTATTTATGACTCCCACCACTCATTCAAAAAATCACATACACTGTTTTTGCACCCCAGCTCTATAGTCTGACAGACACCGCTATAATGTGTCAAGACCCTACATGTTTTTGACATCATATCGGTATTAAAGACATCTCACAGGTGTATGAATGAAAAAAAAAACTGTATCCCACATCACAGCCATTATACGTTTTTAAACACACTCACTGGGAAAGTTATATTTAACCCAAAATACGTGGAATCACAGCCCTGCTGTATGACACTAAGGGCGGGTTTTAACATCAAAACCCTCTTAAATCACGATTGTTTACCCGTCAGGCCCCACTTGTTTATAACATTCCACCGTAATGATCTCATCCCCTCTGTTGTTATCAAAATTATTTTTTCTTTAAAACCCGTTATAACTGCCATCACACCACGTATAGTCATCAAACACACATTGTCACGACACCACTTTAACTATTAGAGTTACAGCGGCATATTTTCCTCTATGCCCATACATGACAACAAATCCACACTTTTTGCAACAATCCTTAGTATTTATGACATCACAGAACTCTTCCTTTACAACCAACGACTATTACGATTGAATTCTCTACTGTGTATGTATCACATTCACTCTAATGTGACATCACACAGGACCCTTCTATTATATCACACACTCTAATTTTTTGACATATCCCTTATATTCATCACCCATTTTATAAAAACACAACCATTTTGTTAACTTCAACACCCCTTTCTGACATCACACGATTGTATCGGGTCAAAACACCAATGTACCCAATTTTATCTAACCCCTGGATTTTGGGCTCCAGCCCCTATATGTAGCATCATATTATCATATGAATCAATCCACCTTTTTACCTCACACCCCTTTATTTAGACATCAAATCCATATCCAGACATCACACCCCCTTATCTAACACTTCACGTATCGTTATCCCACCCACTCTACCAATGATACACAGCCACTCTTTTTTATTTAAAAGCGTATACGTGGGGCCCTTTTCCCCTTATTTATGACATATATCCAAATAATGAATCACAACTTTTGTGTTGTTGAAACCCCCACTCGCCAGTATTTAATATCATTTTTCGCTTCAGAAGCATAAACTCTCTTAACCAAAAAACAGAATTTATTTTGCAAAAATCCATTCAGGCTGATATCACACCCCCTGACCCAAAATTCCTCCCCCTGTTTCTTTTCCCTCAAAACCTCCCCGATACCGCCTACTCTTTCAAAGGCCACATGCTACGTATGGCGACATTTGCACCATACAATCATCATATCCCAGTTTAGGGACAGAAATCACAGTTTCTACGTCATCAACACACAACTCTATTTGACATTGTATCCATTGTATCTGGGTCATCACACCCACTGTATGGAGGAATCACACCAACTGTATTTATGAGATCTCATGCGCTATGTAAGGCGACATCATATCCGATGAAATACGACATCACATTAAATCTTAGAATTTTATCCATCACAGCACTGGATCTCGGTCAGCACAGGCAACTCGTGTCAATGGTAACACCGCTTGAGTATAACCTCACAGCCCCTACGTGATCCTAGTATACATCATTTACAGTGTCTACATTAGCATACGACTCCACTGCTAAGTAATCTCAGATTTCGTATGAGAAATCAATGCACTGGACCACATGAACATCTTCCAAGATGTGCGGCGTACATTTGAATCCACGCCGTATTGATGACCTCTCGAACCTATTTGTAAGCTAATCACAACCACTGTGGTATGACAAATGATGCCCGATAGCATGTCGACCACATTCCACTCTTTATGAACTCTCACCATTTTGTATTGCATCACATAGACATTCCCAATTAGCATTCAATGACAGTCACACACACTTTATATATGACCACACCCCCAAGACGAACATCAAACGTTTAGAATCAGCCAGTCCTCCAACTCCTATATTGTGACACTAACACCTCCACGGTATCTGTGTATCATTAAACCTAGTGTATCACATTATAACCACACACACTCTCTGTATGACTATCACAACACACTCTATGTAGGAACCAATCGTATTCAGTATGCATGATCGACATCACCTGTGAACTCTTTATGACATCAGACACCTAAATTATATTTGACATCACTACCAGTACATTGATTAGTACATCATAGTCAATATATCTATGATAGCACCCATAACTCGCTTTCATGACATGATGCCTACTATAAACCTGACATCTCACCGCATAGTCATATTTCGACATCACAAACACTGTATCTGTTGTCGTTCACAGACCACTCTGTTTCGATGAACATCACTAACAAGTATGGAAGGATCATCCACTTGCATACATATGGACATCATGCACACTTTCTACATTATACATCACATTCATATTTTGATGACATCAATCCTCTGCTTTAAGACATACAGCACCACTGTCATTCATGAGCATCAGATATCTATATGTGACATCATATCCACGGTTTATGACCTCTCATCCCCTAATACCTCTGACATCACAGCCTACTTTATCTGTACTGTCACACCCACTGGGTTTGTGAATCCATATTCAAATATATTTGACATCAAACACACTGTGTTGAGTGACGATACAAGAGTATATCTGACATCACACCTTCCGTACTGTATTTGTGCGATCACACCCCTCTGTTTCATGTGATATAACACAAAACTGCTGTGTATTATATCACACACCACTATAGGCATGGAACATTATGCACTATATAAGACATCACACCAGGCTTTATGACATCACAGCACAATGTTCATGAACATCAAAGCTACTTCTGACTCACATTACAGCCATTTTATCTGACAGCACATCCACAGTATGTGTGTCATCACACCGTGATTATTGATGATATAAGCCCCATTGTTTTTGTATGATATCACAGCCACAATATGTATGGACTTCATACGAAGTACATATGACATCACATTCACTCTTGTATGACCGTCACCCCCCTCTATGACATCACACCCTCTGTTAATTCATGTCACACACACAGTATATCTGGGACATCGCATCCACTGTAGCTATGCGTCATTACTTACAAATGTCATTCATTACACCACCCCTG